>MU183942.1:150338-171472 GCA_016904865.1 Pissodes strobi
AAAAATCTCGACTCTCGAGATTCCCATAATCAAAATTTTGACAATATCAATCGCAATACCGAACCTCTTCCCCTTTATCAAAATTCAAGCAAGTCAGGATACTGAATACATCTATCAATTATTCCAATACCCAAACCTCGACAATATGAAAATTCTCGTTATACATAAATCCAGTTATTCAGACTGCGATAATATCCAGACAATCAAAATCTCGAGTATCATGATCCAGATAAGTAAAATATAGAAAATATCACAAACTCGGGAATCAAAATTAGGATTAATTAAATCCGCGCAATATCAAAATCCTGGCAAATACGAATCTCGACGATATGAATTCCCAACTATAAAAAGTCGATACAAATAAAATTACTATATTATCAAAATCCCGACAAGATTGAAATTTTTAATAAATCACAATGTGATTTGTAACGGTTTTGCCTAATAATGAAAATTTTGGTCATCAAGAAAAGATTTTATCCACCGCTATTTTTATTTAGGGAGCACAATGTGGTATAGTCAAAACTTTGACATTGTGGCAATTTTAATAATGAGGGAATTTTATTTTATTTGCATTTTGATAATAATTGAGAATTCATATTGTCGGGATTAATATTGTTCATGATAATGATATCGCGATTACGATATTTTATGAACATTTGTTTATCTGGATCACGATCGTCGAGGTTTTCATCATCTTTTGATATTGCCGCAATTTGAATACAATTCCCGTTAATGTGAAAATTTTTACTATACTAAAATGTGATTCGATAATGAAAACACCGGTGGTCAAAGTACGGGAAATCAAAATCCATGCATTGTCAAAATTATTAGCAGTTTTGACAATCCAAATTGGAGTGAGTCAAATATGGATGTTACCAAAATCCCGACGATATTAAAATTTCCGAACTCTGGACAATTTGAAAATCCCAATAATTGAAAATCCCGACAATATTAATAATTAAAATCCCATCGATAATTAAAATTTGCACCGAACAAAATTCTCACATGTAGTTCTTAAACAGCAAAGATTTTGAGAAGCATAAAATAATGTCACTTCTGCATATCTAATCGTAAACCATTATCAAATAATATTCGAATTTATATCTGATACAATTCCAGAACTTATTCAGCGATCAAAATATGATCTAACGAATAGCTAAAAAGACTTTGCTAAAAAATATATTTAAGTAACTAGGTTTAATTTAAATTCATAATACAAAATTCATAAAGCTGTGTTAGAGGGATTTTGCCTTGCTAAATATTTGCCGTGATAACCCTCTTTGCAACTATTACTTTTAATCATCTCTGCTGTTTCAACGGACATTAAATTTTCAATTATTAAACACTTGCAACTTTCACATTGTTTGCTCCGTATAAAACAAATAGATCCTGAAAATAGACCATTAAAATTAACACATCCATAATATAGCAGCAGTAAACTTTATTGGCGCCATAAACATTTTGATGAAAATTGTCACTCTAATACTTTGGAGATTGACCAATTGCGGCAAACGCATCGTACATTTTATGGCCAACGATAATATCTATATGATAAGAATAAGAAGAGTACATATTTTTATTCCGTGTTTGTGCATGACTGAATGCTTTATTTTTCAATCGTTAAAAGCAATTTGCCTGATAAGTTTGGCATGTTTTTAGTATTGATACATATGATGTCCTCTTGGTTATATTATGGAACTGAACTGTTTAGAATGGGTTCATTGGATATCTTTAGTGCACATTAATGTAGAAATTAACTCAAAAAATGTTACCTACCTCTGGAAATATCCTGTCCATGAAAAAAGCCGGAACTTTGGCATGTCCAGTATTATTAACATAATAGTTCTAAGTGTGTGTATAAATTAAGTGGTTAGTTTGGGTGGCTGAAACTTTACCATTCATTAATAAATGTCCCGAGTTTGTCATATAGTGCAACGAATTTCCAACTGCCTGCGTTTAATTTCCCACAAAGAGAGCGGAAATTTTTCGGCACAGGTCTGCCAAATAACGGCTTATTTCAACAAGTAGGCCGTAGCCGACGGAGTTTTCCATTTCTTTCCACCTGGGAAATTTGTCGACAATACCATTCCATGCTTCGTTGACGAACATCAATGAAATTTGCGCATAGTTAAGCCCTAATTACAGAAATCTCTTGTGGATGCACTGGCAATAAAACGAAATTGTTATTTTCGGCACGGGCCGAACTCAAGGGACGAACACTCGATGGCCTAATTGAGTCATACAGATGCTAAGGGGAAATATGAACGGCGATGGAATATTTAACTACCTTAATTATTATTATTAGGGTTTCTATGACTCAGTGTAACGGTCAGAAACGACAGTATTAACCTATTTTAAAGAAAAACCAAATTTTTTTCTAAAAACCTTTATTATTGACCACCAAGGAAACATTTTTAGGATTCTTTTAAAGAAAAATCTTTTATTTTACAAAAAAAAATTATGGTGCATTGGTGCACCACTGGTAAGAAAAATATAAAATACATTTTAGATAAATAAAATGTATGACCTAAAAATCTAATACCATAAAATAAAACTTATTTTAAAATACATAATTCCTAATATTAATAATAAAGCTAATTAAAAAATTCAAACAAATATATATATAAACCCTTTTTTGCTGGTGCACAAATGGACCACTGGTAAGAACCAATAACATTTTTTCTATCGTGTATGGTAATTTGCAAAACACGAAATACGTAAATGTACGTTACATCTTTGACATAATTATATACATAGTATGCTTATAACTTATGGCATACTCTACATCTTCTTCGAGCTTTAGTTTCATGGAAAATAATGTTGTGGCTATGATTATCAAACCGAATCTCATTCACTACCTGAGGAATATTTCTTGCAATCCTAACTTTGCCAGTTTTTAAAAGACGTGAAGTAACAAAGGATTTAAAATCAAGCTGTGACATTTTCGTATCATTAGCAATATTACAGTTTCCAAGAATATACCATTATGCTGTCTAACTGCAGAATAATGGTCACCACCATTTTTTCCCCAATACTCTAATCTACACCTCCCGTAAATGCATTGTATTGCGTAATAACATTAGGTTGAGGTATATTGAGTTTTCTGTCATAGCGTTTAACTTTCTTTATTGGCTAAACGTTATAAACATTACTGCAAAGCGTTACAGTAGAATTATCATTCCAGCGGACCATACAAACTTTGGAATTACTGTCAACGAAATTTAAAAGTTCTTCTTTAGATATGACAAAATCGTGGCGATTATTGTCTGTGGCGAATTTTTTGGTAAAATCTAAGATTAGACCTATAATTTCATCGTCAAACAATAGAAAAAATATTTCTAATGGATTCTTATCAAATAGAAGGCTCTTTATATTTTCTTTGTCTTGGAATTTACTAGTAGCTGGAGAATGTGTGTATTAAACTTTTCCTTTGTTCCATTTAGCTGAAGACGCTATACCTCGACGGGGTTAATTTTTGCATGGTGCCTCCCAGATCAAAATACTCCGGAGGTAAAATGGCCTCCCCTTCGGATCTCCAGGTGGAGGCTAGCCTGGGGGGGACCATCAGTCCTGCACGTCTCCAGAATAGTAAATAGACTGCGATTGTACTTCTGCAACATAAGAGGCTTCACCATAACTATTAACTCGGTCCACCAGCACCTAACATCAAATAAGCCTCATATTTTAGCTCTATCAGAAACAAAAGTAAAATCAGGTACTACACATATTCACTTGAATATACTCGGATTAGTTGTTTTTATAAGAGATGACTTATGTTGTCAACGAGAAGAAACATACGAACCTAAGGACTTCGATTTCATCTGGTTCCAATTAAGCGCAGATCGAGCCACCAAATTCATTTGTTGCTTGTATATAAACGGCTTTTCTCGAACCTTGGCAATCAAATTGATTACTCAACATTACATCGACTGGTTGAAAGACTAAACCAAAAACGACGATGAAGGACGAGAAGGTGTCTTTTGCTATAATTTACGGACTTTCACAGCTGGTTAACGAACCTACCTGGATCCCTGAGCGTCAAAAGGAATTTGCTAGTCTCCTGGATCCATTCTCTACAACTAACCCTGATCTCAACACCGTAACTGTCCAACCTCCGTTGGGCTCATCAGACCACAATCTTATCTCCGCAACCTGTGAACTTGCTATCAAAATACAGGAGCCACAGAAAGGTTTGGCCCTACAAATCTGCAAAATGGCGTGATCTTCGCGAGTTTTCTCTTTCTTTTCCTTGGAGAGATCAAAACACCCCTGAATATCCAGATGAGATAACTCAAGTTATCCTAGAGGGTATGGAAGCTTTCATCCCCTCTTCTAAGAAATGTATCTCAAAGAATAAACCATGGTTTGGGAAAAACTGCTCAAGAGCAGTAAATGTTAAAAATGCCGCCTACCGCAAATGGCGCCGAAATCCAACAGCCGAAAATCAAAATATATTCATCACGACTAGAAACCAGTGTAAGTGGACCATTGACGAGATCAAGGAGGGCTATAACGAGCATAACAAGAACAAGCTTCTCAACTCTCCTAACGGATCAAGATCCTTTTGGTTAATTGCCAAATCTGTCAATCAGAATTTCTATCCTAGTCCCCATCATGTATAAGGTCATGGAGAAACTGATCAACGAACAGCTCTCAAAATATTTTGAATGGGCAGGCTTAATAAGCGATCTCCTGACTTACGTGACCTACCTGTGGAGACTGTGGACCAAAGCCATCGAGAGCTACGGCGAATCTCGTGCAGTGGCTCTCGACATATCCAAAGCATTTGATAGGGAGTGGCATGGCGGATTGTTAAGCAAATTGACAGCATACGGACTACCACCAGCACTGCTTTTATGGGTTTCCAATTTCTTAAGGGAGCGAAGCATTCGAGTTGGTATTGATGGACATCTCTCAGAGGAATTTAAAATCAATGCCGGGGTTCCTCAAGGGTGTATATTGTCCCCAACACTGTTACTGCTCTATATCAACGATCTCTTGGACAGGACAACCCATTCTATTTACAGCTTTGCAGACGACAGCACTCTTATATTCTCATACATGTCGCGGACACCAATGGCCGCTGCTTGTTCCCAACGCGAGAAAGAAAATCAGATTGCTGCCATCAATAAGGATATGAACGCCATCGTGGATTGGGGTGAGGAAAATAATGTCTAGTTTAGCGCAGGAAAGGCTCAAGCACCTGTTTTCGCAAAAAAGCAAACACCGCAGGACCTGACTTATCAATGAGAGGACAAACACTGACTCTGGCCTCATCCATAAGCTTGCTGGGCATTAACGTAGAAAACAACATGTCTTGGCGTAATCACTTCACCAAAATCGCCAAGGCAGCAGCACAAAAGCTAGGAGCACTCTATAGAGCAGAGATGTTATATACATCTCATCAGCTCTTACTGTTCTACAAGTCCCAGATAAGACTATCTTTGGAATACTGTTCCCATGTGTGCAGCTCGGCACCCAAACACTTGCTCAAGATATTGGACTCCATACATAGGAGAACGGTCCGTCTTGTGGATGAACCAGAGTTGACTAAAGACCTTGATAGCCTTGAACTTCGAAGAAAAGTCGCGGACCTATCTCTTTACTATCGATACTGCTACGGAAGGTGTTTGAACGAGCTGGTACCATAGATGAATATAGCTAACGCAATAGATAAACCATGAGATAGGACGATTAGAACTGACGGTCATGCGAAAACTCCCCAGCTTCTTGTAATATCTTGGCTGTTAAACGGGCGAGACACAAGCAATGTTGCCGACTTGTGCGGCTGGCTGTGAATCACCATATATTTGTATAAATAGAAATAATACATGGAATATGGACAGTGACCGTGACTATTGCCATTACAGAATATCAGAAAAAGAATAATATAGTTTTTTATTACGCATGCATCATAATCAACGATTATCGCACGCTGCAGCGTGCATAAAATGATGTTTATGATGCGCCAACTTTTTTAGAGGTTGCTATAGAAACATTTGATCATGTCAAATGTGACAGATTGATATATTCGTCAATACATCCCTTAAGTTTAATATTTAAAACATTTTTGAGATTATGATGCATTCGTAATAAAAAATAGCGTATGATATACGTGTATAAGAGGCCTTTAAAGCCCTTGCGACTTACAAAACACTCCGCTGCGCGTCGTGTTTTGAAATATGTCGCGCGTGCCTTAAAGGTCCTCTTATACACTTATATCATAATATACTATTTCCTTTAATATAAATTCTTAATTATATTTACAGATGAATGTGAACTAATAACTAATTTAAATATACATAACTTAAGTACATAGTGTCACACCATATTACCATATATATTTGTATAAATAGAAATAATACCTATATGGAGAGACTGACTATTGCCAAAGATTACAGAATAATCACTCATTCTGCAATCTGAGAGCAAAAAATACATCCATTGGTTATTTTGGTTGAAAATAAAATATAAAATAGTGGAAAATAAACCTCCGTTCAGCCCTTGCTCTAACACTTTGCGCAAGATAAAAAGACGATGTGTAATTAAATATTGTTAAGGCTGATTGTAACCCATGAATTAATTATTCGCATCTAAGGTTTTTGACTTTTTGACTAAATTTCTTCTTTTCATAGCCTTGCAAAACTTATATAAATTGGTTATAATCATCTGGGACATAAAAAAATCCCTATGTTCATAGCATAAATTGTTATCTTTTTTGCCTAACTATAAAGCATTCAAAGACATTATTTGATTTTTTATTTTGTACATAACATACGCTTGGTGTCTGTAAATAGCAAAATATTTTTTGAACTCAATCATTGATTTATAAACAACTTTTTCCAGTTCTTTCGCCGGCGCTATTAAAAATAATTTTGTATCAGAGCCATAGTTTTTATGCAATAGAAATAATTGATTTTCGTCATATAAATGCTCATTTATTCCTAATTGTCGTTGACAAGTGGTGCAATGATATTCCTTTAGAAGTTTATATAAAAGATAGTCAGAATAGTAATTTACAGCGCAGTCTTCAAGACTAGCAGTTTTTGGATTATCGCTTGGCGGATTATCGGCAAACGATTCTGGTGGTTCCCGGAATGGTAGATCACTAGGATCGAAAACCGAGTCGAAAACTACTTCACCGATTTCTGAATCGATTTGTTCCATCACAGAATCATTTGCACCAAAGTTACAGATTGGAATATTATTTGTCATTAAGAGAGGAAAGTCATGATCAGGTTCGCAACTGGAAATTTTTGATGGCTTGAGTAGTCCGGTTATTGTCTGTATTCTAAAAGACAGACGAAATGACCGCGCTGTTGGATTAACGTTCCAACCACCTTTTTGTCGAATAACTGAGAAAAAAATTTCTAAAAAATCCTGATTGAGTCTACTTGTTAAAAGAAAGTTTTGTTCTTTTTTTCTGATTGAAAAGCTCGATTACTCCGTTAATGGTTTATACCATTCCCTCAAAGCAAAGTGGTCTAGACAGTACATTTTCTTTCTTGCTATTACTTGATATTTTTAGTAATGATTCAAATATATTTTTACCTTCATTTAAAGCATCAATAGCGTGTGTATTTCTGTCGCTTAAACCACAATTATATGGATTTTTAGAAAACAATTTCTTACTATTCAAAGCATCAAATATATTATTCAACGTTAGAACAAAACCGGCAGTATCTGTACCAATTTTTTGGTCAACTTTTTTTTAAATCAACGCATCTTTTTATAGCGGAAGCCATAGTGTTTGAAAAAATCTGCAAAGCCAACTTACAGGAAATCTTTTCAAATACATTTGGATTAATATGCTTATCAGTTATTTTAGGCAGCGTTCTGGCTGTATTCGAATTTTTATCGATTTCATACGTTTTTCTTATAATATTGAAGCTTATTATTTTAACAAACAGCTTGAAAACCCCAGAAAGCATATTATTCCTAATGCTCTTGAAAAGATGAAGAGCATCGAATATCGCGATGATTTTACTATCGCCGCTATAAGGCTTATCTTTAGTCGCATTTTAAGATCCTTTACACAAATAGTGCACTATGTAAAAATCGACCTCTCCTATTGGTCAATCCATCTCGTATTACAATATGTCTTCGTGATGCAATCAATTTCCGTCAAGAGCTCTTGTGGTGTAGAAGTTTAGATAGCTGGGTCTCACCTGGACGGCCCGGGTTCAAACCCCGTTGCTTTTTTTATTTTTTTGTTTAAGATTATGTTTCTAAACAGTCTTTTCTTGATTTTGGGTATGTCTTGGGTTAGTTTGGGTTAGCACCTGGTTAGGTTCCTTTTCTTGAGCCCCCGTGACGAGCGAAGGGAGTGGAGGACCATGCGGATTGACCAATAGGAGAGGCCGATTTTTATATAGTGCACTATTAGTGCAAAGGATCTTATAATGCTCTTTAGTCACCCCAAGTAAGTTCAAAGCTCCTCTATTGTTACTACGTGCACAGATAATTAGTCTGGGGATGAAACCGATATCAAAAAGATTTTTCAATACATACAAAATCAAGTCTTAAGATTTTCCTTTTTTACGTTATTTGCACTGAAGAAGTATGAAACAGGAACTTTCCAATTGGGGTATAAACCGCGAATGAAAAAAAACTAGCACATGAGTAGCATTTTTGTTTTTTCTTCCTAGAGTGGCAAGATCTTCGAACCTTTCACTAATGTCTAATTTCTTATTGTACTCAAGATATTCCTTAATCGCCATCTCGTCAAATGCTACCACACATTTCTTCTCTTTAGAAGTCATAACTTCGCCCTTCATTTGCAGGTGTTTATATTCTCATCAAAGGCCGTTTTAAACATATTTTCACTGATCCATCTTCTAACAGTTGTGGGGGCTGGTAGAATGATTCCTTTTCTTCTCAAGAAAACTTATGCACAAGGCGATTTATAAAAAAAGCAATTGACAATTCTTTCTCGCTTTTAGTGAAATTTCTACGTCTGTCTCTTACTTGCATTAAAACAAGCTTTTTTGCTACGGGGGTCCAAAGTGCCAAAAACGGTAATATGTTCAAATCATTATTATTTTTCTAAAATTTTTGGTGTTGGTTCGCAGTTTCTTAAGTTTGCTTTTGTAATTTTTAATTTTTGAGGCTTGATATCTAATATGACTTTTCCTTTTTGGTTTTCTAGGAGTCGTTATACTATCTGGTAGATCACTGATTTCATCCAAGAAATCTACGTCTGTATCAGAATTCTCGTTTTCTAAACACATATTTTCTTCAAACGTCAGTAAATCCGTCATTACTCCACTGTGTAGGCGGCCGTGAAGTTTCATTTTTCCTCCGCCGGAGCATTACTTTTCACTTTTCCGCCGGCGGAGGTAAAAGTGTTACCATAGCAACATAGATACAAACAAAGAACAAAGCAAGCGTCAACAACTCAAGAATTATTAAACTAAAATTTGTATTTATCACTCAATTTGTGCACTGCATTTCTAAAAATCACTAATTTAGGAACAAATTATGGTTATTAACTTAATCGAACTTACTCAATAATTGGTTATCAATACGGAATTAAAAAGCAATCGGAGACGCAATTTTTAAAAAATAATTATTGTTGACAGTGTCCACTGACAGCTTTATGTTACATTACTATAGCAACGACCTGTGCCTATTCATCGATACCGGTCTAAGCCGCCTTGCAAACCAACTTATCTTTGATAATAATTATTATTATTACTATTAAAAAGAGATATTTCTACATTAATTTGTCGACATTTGAAGAAAAAACAGCATATTTTATGTGGAGGAAAAGTTACTTTTCATGGCTTGCTCTCTATTACTAGCCTCACTCCGTTCGGCTGTTAAACACGAGCGCGCCATGAAAAGTATCACTTTTCCTCCATATAAAATAATATACTATTTTTGCTCTCTGGTATATACTGGGGACATCATGGCCGCTTCTTATCTAATAGAATATTGTGTAACTAGGAGGAAAAGCAAAACATTCCTGGACGACTGTGGTAGTTGCTGGACGAGGCGCAGCCGAGGCCAGCAACACATGAGTCCAGGAATGTGCTTTTCCTCCGAGTTGCACATACTACTTTTTATCCGATCGAAATTAATTAGAATACGTATAAATAGAGCCAACTATTACTCTAAATAAAAACGGTGTTTTAAATATAAACTTAAGAAAATAACAAGTTTTGAATCGAGCGAGCTTGAAATTTATAAAGTAGCTACGGAAACTACAGTTAAATGTTACTTTTGATAGACGTCAGATCTGACAAACAGGGCGTTTGAGTATGACAGAAATGTTACATTCCCGGCCTAGGACGAGAATGTTATATTCCCGGACAGTTATTTTCTATTCTTGTACAGTTATTGCATGATGCCAAGCAACGAATACAATATACTGGAATCATGACTTTTGCGGTGAGAAAACACATCGGAAAGGTGTCGTTTTTCATCCGATCGGATAAAAATATGTTTTCTGGGGAGTTAAAACTGCCAACGATTCAATTGGTGAACCATTACCTCGCCTCTCAGAAGATTCAGAGTATTTAAGTGGACCTGCGTCTTTTTTCAAGAAATGTTTTTTCTGTTCGATAATCATTGTCGATAAAATGTTTTTCACACATATATTTATTCTTTATCATATCTGAGGGTAAACCAGCAAGAAAAGCATTTCCTGAAACAATAATTAATAGGGCTTTAATTCTAGAATATTGAATAGGAAGGCAATCGAGAAGACATCTCTAAAACGATACATCTTCCCTGTGATTATATCGGAGATTGTATAAATGAAGTTTTAAAAAAATAGAAACCTATTCTTTTTTTTATAGTCAATACACTCTATAGATTGAAAATTATCAAATTAAATATAGTTTGGAGGTTTAGTTTAAAAAGTGAATAAAACATAATGATTTCCTGAATCTGAAATCCTGTTCCAACTTTCAGCACAGGCTCTAACCGTGGCTGACGTAAAAGACAGGCTATGACGCGAAAAGTCACGTGATCAACTAAGGCTCATTGTTGTAATGGAGTTTATTTTGGTTGGTCAGTTGTCAATTCCATAACAACAATGAGCCTCAGACTTTTCGCGCCATAACCTACGCTCTAATATGGTGTTGAAAATAACCCCGATAAAAAACAGTCTATTTTTAAAGCTTCAAAGTTTACTCGCCCAACGAGCCGAAAAGTAATTATTATACCTGAACCAAGACTTGAGCCTAATAATACGTTTAGTTCACTTGGTGATATTTAGATATTCAACTTGGGAGTGTGGCAGAAAATCACTAAAATCGGTCACCAAATAAATAAGTTATTTACCATTGAAAAATTTAATTTGGGACACACTGCAGAGTAGGAGGTATGTAGGTGTATTAGAAGTACTAGTTTTTTTGTATTTACTTGTTTGAACTCATTTTTGGTCTACCCTGAATTGGCATTAACTAAAATTTAATTGCATAATAATAATTAATCAAAACCATCCTTGTCAACCTTTCAATTTTAAGCTAAAGGTGCTTTTATCCCATTTTCCTCATCCCCATACGTGTCAACCAAAAAAACGCTTTATTTTTGAAATTCATCCAATAGCCGACGTTTTCATCGACAAAATCCCTAGAATCAATTTTTCGACAAAGTTTCCGCTTAAACGTCAAAAATTACATAAAGTCGGCTATAGTCAATGAAAATCTTGAAAAGTTTGGCGTTAGACCTATTGAGAGCAATGAGCAAAAACTAATTTTCTTGTGGCAAATAGTTCGCTTAAATATATTTTGGGTCATTATGCAGGTGAAATTATTCCTCAAAGTCTTTTGCTTTTGAGTATAAACTCCCTCGACAAATGAACTCCCAAAATCCCTCGCCAGCGGTTCGTGATTTGATGAGGTTCATTTATCACGGGTTTACTTAATCGAAAAACTTTGCGTAAAATTTTGACAACAAAAATAACGTTCCATTATTATATGATGTTACTGACTGACTATAATTCCCAAAATCTTGAGTATGTTTATTTAACTAACAAAAAAAACAAATTTTAACAATCTGTTATTTTAACTTAAAACTTGGAAAGGGTAAGATTTTTTTTTGAGTGAAAAGACATTTAAACAAACATACACATTTAATCTTAGAGGTTACACTCGCCCCCGCTAAGGGCCTAAGGTTACGAAGTAGATCATATGAGAAAAATGCACCCCCCGTGAAAACTAAACTAATGGGTCCGAGCAATTTAAGAACATGGAAGTATACGAAAAGTATTTTTTCATATTTGTTTGGTCACCCTGTATGATGCCACTCAGAGTCGATAATAAATGTACATTGTTTTCTTTTCGCAATTTCAAATAGATAGGTACATACCACAATGTATTATTCATTGCTTTGTAATTTTTTCGTCTTTTGGAGATCTAAATTAACATATGAACGTCTTTATTTTTGCGCCTACTAAGTCCACAATTAAAATATTCACATTTATTTCCAGACATGTTTTATGACTACTACAGCGACGCCGACGCTCCCTTCGATAAAGACTGAATAAATACGAAATAGTTAAAATTTGTTACCACCTGCAATAATCCGCGAAAAATAGCCAATAATCCTAACGTCGTCGCGGCCTCCCGCCGCCGCCGGCCGCTACACTCGTCTGACTTTGTCTTTTGTCTCATGCATTACACATGGTGAACCATGGCAACATTGCGCGTTGATTTCTCCTATGGATGCAGACTTTGCAAAGCTTGCATCCATTTAGGGGGGCCCGAACGTTGCCGTGTCTTGTTCGATCTATTGCGTTAGCTATATTCATCTATGCTGGTACTTATCATTCCACCCAGAGTTATACCAAACAGAAACATCTGCTCATCAACATACAAATCAGCTGCGAACAGCTAAGACGTCCCTGTTCCGGGACGCATATTTGTAAACAGGAGACGCGTCCGGCATAAGACGCGAGCCGAAGTAGAGTAGTATATAGCAGACGAGTTAGGCAAAACCGCTTGGTAAACGGCAGACGTGTCAGTTGCAAAAATGTTTGCGGAATCAAGAGCTGTATATAGCAGACGAGTGAGATGGATTTTTGCCTGAAACGTCTGTTATTTACTAAAACTTTGTAATAAGATATTTTGTGTTATTTTCAATTTCTTGCGATAATTTAAAATACTTCTTGGTGTACTTACCAAAACCTACAGGATAGTGGATTATACTGGTAAAAATAGGAGTTTTCTTATTTTCTAAACATAAATTTCCTATTCTTTGTAAATATTAGACAAAAAATGCAAGTTCTAAATGCTACATATAAGTATGTATTTGTTAAAGTAGGTAGTATACAAGTAAGTAGAACAGGGTTTTGAGTTTGAAACAAAAGATACCTAGTTTTTTAGGACAAAACACTTTGGAAAATAGACAAACACCCATAGGACAATAAAATAAATAAATAAAACTTTATGATTAAGGATTAAAAGTCTCTAGGTAGGTAATTAATTTAAAAAAATACATTTTTGGGCAATTCATATACGAGGTTGCTCAAAAGTTCGGAAAATAAAACACTAAAAAATTACAATGTTTCGACCATCTTTTGGGCAACCCGAAGTTAGTGTCGCTTCCTCTTAACTTCAAATGCGTTCTGTACAGCATACATCAAGTTTCTTCACGAGTGAGCGGATTGCCTAAGTAATTCTTTAAATTTTCATGGGCACAGTTTTCAGAGAAATTTCGTTTGGCTCCGTTAAGTTCATTTTCTGTTTTGGAATGTAAAATTTCCTTAAATAGGATGTAAATCTCGTGGTATTCCGTTTTTCGCCGTTAAAATCCATTTCAAGCCCGCCTTCTTTATATGAAAAATGCATAAGAGCAATTTTGCTTCTGGTCAATGTTTTCTTAGCACTTTCCTCTCTCCTAAATCGTCAGCTGTCAAGATAACTGTCGGTCGAATTTTGTATGGAATTATTTCTAGCAATCCTTCAACTGCAAGAACAAATAGATATTTTTTTTTGTCAATTAGCTTAAATGCATCCAACGGGTAATCCTCCCGCCGCACTTTGTACCATATATTTTATGGTCATAAACATCACAATTACCGTATGCATCGACAAACATAATTTCATTTGCTTGTGGTACCTTTAACGCACGTTGCATAAGTGGTGTACAAATAGCTGCAGCATAATTATCCTGTAAAGTTATTATTTTATAGCATAGGCAAGTTTTGGCTGTATAAAAAGCCAATGTTTCCTTCAACTTGAGCAACATATTAGAGCCAGTACGCTCACCAAAATCCTCTTTAAATTTATTTTTCCACAAATTAGATGCATTCGTTTTTGTTGGTATGTAGTGCCTATCAAACGCAAAGTTTTCATACTCGTCACCCATTTCTTCCATTTCATCCATCCAATAAGTATGGTAAGCTGTGGCTGCAACCTCTATTAAACAGATCCAGTAATTTTTGTTTAGCTGTTGATCCCAAAGGCCTCTCACGAAGTGCTTCAATAACATTTATTCGATGATTATGTGTTAAATGAAATTCTATTAAATAAGGCCATTCTACTGAAGTTACGGATTTTATAAGAGACTTGGGCTTTTGAAAGAATTTCTTTATTGTAATAAAAATTTTGGCTGGACAATCAATATTCCTCGACTTTTTTTCTTTGGTTCCTGTCGATTTAACTTTTGTAGCCGTATTTAAATGACACCTATAAATACATTTAAAAACATTCCTCGGTGCAGTCGTGGGAACTTTAAATGTTTATTCAATGGTCCAGGTTTCTCTAGTTACAGCTGCCAGATCAGATACCCATTTCTAAAGGAAAAGTACGAATTAGGCTTAAGTATTTCTATTAACTCATTTTCTTCCAGTGTTGCACCAACGCACTATCAATTATAAACCCAAAATGTTGAGTTTAATCAGTTTATATTTTCACAAAAAAAAATAGTTTACCACGTTCTTAAAGCGGACTAAAGTTCTGAAAACACTACTTCTTCTTCCATTTAAAAAATGAAGTTACCCGTAATACAGAGCTGGGCAAGCTACTTAAAGAATGTAGCTAAAACTACAAGTTACAAGCTAATATAAATTTTAAGTAGTTAAGTTACTCAGCAACTTAACTAGCTTTTAAAAAAGTAGCTAAGCTGCGTTATGCGTGATTGTGTTTATATCGAGTCCCTCTGAAGAATAAAGAGATTTTAGAGACACAGACAATTTCAAACTAGACAGTATTTTTTTTTGAAAAAATTATAAAAGTAGCTTTAGGAATAAAAATAACTTTACCTATCAAAACTAGCTTAAGCTAGTAAAAGTAGCTAGCTACTTTTTCAAAATAGCTTATGGAATGCATGGAGCGAAATTCTGCAACAGCTGCTGCAGATACTTAAAAAAAAATAGTCTAAATAAGTTATTAGTTACCAAAAAAGTAGCTAAGTTAGTAGCTTAACTACTTGGTAGCTAGCTCCTGCCCAGCTCTGCCGTATTATCACAAAAACGGTAAACTTGGCAACATTGCAAACATGACCAGTGAATAAGGCATCACGAAAAATCCCTTGAGGGTGATCTTCAAAATAATTGACCATTTCTATACTTAAGGGCAACCCTGTATAAAAAGCCTTTTAAAATAAAGAAAAATTACCTCATTTCTAAAACGGCGTTGACCCTTATTACTATTTACGGTACCTTATATTACCTTAATATAACGGGGATCTACCTATTAGGAAGTATAAGGAATAGGTAGAGATAGACTCTATTTTAATAAATTGCCCCAAATATAACTGGAAAATTATCTTATACGATCAAATGAAAAAAAAACTGAAAAACTAGCGAGTTTTCATGAAACAAAAATTAGCTATCCTCTGATCGTGTTTTTGTAATCTTACCTACCTACTTATACTTATAATTAATTAGGCAATATAATTTTTTACTCACATCCAGATCTTCTTTACTAGCTAGTTTGCAAAGGATTTTATCGTTGCCTTTGATGCTCTTATAATCATAATGTTTTGGCAATTCACGCATTTTGCAATTAATTTCAAAAAACCTCTATGATGGATCACACAATTTCACAACTCAAGCAAAAATTAGCAACTGCAAGTGGAGTGTAAAAACCTTTTTTAAATTCATTATTTTATCTTTTTTATTCATTATTTTACATAATTAATTATAATTTCAAAAAAGAACCCCAGAAACTATTCAATTGTTGCTTTAAGAGGCTATGTAAACAGCAGACGTATCGGGCAATCTTGGGCGGACTCGTCTTCTAAATATGTAATGTTTTTCGGGCATTGGCGGAATTAACCGAATGGATAACGCGTCTCCTGTTTACAAATATGCTTCCGGGACTCCTTTGTGTGGAGGACTGCCTCACTCTGGAACGGACTTCCGAGTAACGTCTTTCCCGAAAACTACAACTTACCGCGCTTCAAGTCTGACATCCACCATCTTCTCCGCACACGCACCGCTTGTTGAGTGGCACAGGATTTTCCTTTTGTGTGTGTGCCGAACATATAAGAAAACACATAAGAATGGTATCATATATATATTGGTCTCATTACCTAGTATATTAATGCGTCTCTAATTAATCAAGGGTAGGATTCAACAAGTTACCTCCAGATTTGGTTGCGGAGATTTGAGAAAGATCTCTTTATGTCGTTGTCCTCCGGAAAGAGAAGAGGAGGTCGCACATGTGTTACCCTAAATAAAAATCAAATATTTAATATTTAGTAGACTTCAAGAGTTTAAACTTCAATTTTATTTCGGGAGCATGTTTATCAACACCAGTTAGCTTAGCTTAAGATTTGTAGTTAAAGGTTCTAATAGTGTTAGTTTTATAAGATTGATACTTTATGTAGGAGTTTTCAACTATAAGCAATGCATTTTCGTATATATTTCTGGTGACAATTGGGCTTTACTGCCTAATTTTTAGACGATTTTACTCGCGTTCCTTTCATTATATTGTTTTCCGTAGTTTACTTGTGAATTTAGATTACTTGCATTCTCAGCTATCCTAGAGAAAAAGCGGTTTTTTTACAGCTTTTAGAATGTCCTGACGAATGAGCTCTGATATATTATTTAAGAATAATTACTTTCTTTGGTAATAACTCCAATGCTACTTCATAACCAATACTACTTATAGCTATCTACCATCATAATGTCATGTTATTTATCACAGATTGATTTTCATTAATGTAACATTCATTTTAAATAATGTCTTTTCGTGATTTTTACATTTCGGGAATCCTATCAATCGTAGTTTTGAAACTTTCGCCTTAGAAGCCGCGTTTTGTTAGAACTATCTGCCTACCGGTTCGGGTGACGCGTCACGAACTACGAACAATATTCGTTTCTGGGATTATGTTTCATTATGAAAGGTTTAATATTATACCTGTTGCATGCCAACCGGTAGCATGGTGCGATGTGGTAAAATACAGAAACCAAAAATATGCGTGCTTGAGATTTCCAGTGTTTTGTCAGAGCTCGAGGGAACAGATTGTGTGGAAAACTGGTACTGAAGTTTGATAGATAAAGCTACCTGTTTCCTACTGCGTCAGTTATGTATAATTGTATAATTGTCTAAAAAAGAATCGATTAAATAATTAATCTTGAATTGAACGTGGATGGGCCAACCTAGTCGGCGTTATCTTCTACAATTTTGGATTATGTATATACAATTTTCAGTCAAGATCAGGATAAATGTACGACCATTAATGCTGGGTTGTCTGTTGTTACCTGCCTACCACTGTTAATGTCTCTACATCTAATGTAAAACGGGGCAGACTTTATACTGGTAAAAATTTTAGGAAGTTTGCATTGTTCTGTGGCCCGACAGACTGGAACAGTGTTTCGGCCACCAACAGCCCATTGGAACGATTCCACTCACTCGTCCATAAGAAATTTAATTTAGCTTTTCCTATTGTAAATATAAAGAAAAGGAAACCAAAGTCTTGGTACACAAAGGGTTTGCGTGCTTATGGGAAAAATATGCGTTCTCCTCATTACATAAGGAAATAATCAATGAGCAACCCTTATTTCTTAGATTATTTCAACAAGTACCGCAAGTTCTACAGAAGCCCTATATGGCTTGCCAAGAAATCTTATTTTCAATATAGAATAAAAAAATCTGCAAATAAGTCGTAAAGATTTAATGGGAAAAAATACTATTACAACTACATCAAGTACCTTAAATGCTAATGACCTTAATTCATTTTATTTCAATATTGCCGCTAAATAATCCAATAATATTTCACAAGGAGACGACCCCAGGAACTATGTGGGCCTTGTTGCTGTGGCTGAAACATTATATTTTTTTGCTCCGGCTGCAGATAAAGTTAAAAGCACATTTGCAAACATTAAAAACAAAAATACATCTGGCTGGGATGGGCTTTCTTTAAGGATTTTTCTGGCCCTGCCTCTTGGTGCTATACATGCTCTTGCTGAGGCAATAAATACCTCATTTCTGTCCGGAATTTTTTCAACCTGTCTTAAGAAAGCTGTGGTTGTAAAGTTCTACAAGGGAGAAGACCACAATAGTCCATCAAACTTTCGGCCAACAGCACTGTTGCCTACTTTGGCTAACTTAGTAGAGAGGCTGGTCAAGGTGAGGATGTTTTCGTTTTTGTGTGGGCTTGGGTTGTTGAGTGCTCAGCAGTTTGACTTCCGAGAGTCATTGGGTACAAGTGAACAGCTGTTCAACCAACTGAACACTGGCGCTGACGAGGTTGCCGCAGCGGTCTTCTGTGATTTATCAAAAGCATTTGATTGCGTAGATCACAGAATACTGCTGTGAACGCTGGAGGTGAATGGGTTTAGGGGGGCAGTGTTGGAGTGGTTTCACTCTTATTTGTCAGGGCGTGCGCAAGTTATATGTCGGGCCGAGGAAACTTTATTTTTAAAAAATACACTTTTTACTTAAAATGATGTTTTAATTTATAATTTACCTCGTCTATAACAAAATTTGTAAAATGAGAGCAGAAAAAACAATGAAGTTAACAGCAATGCAGTGACTAAAGAAGTACCTCTAATTGGCATGTGGGTTATATTTATGACATTACCTTATCTGTTAATAAATGCAAGGCATACAAACAAAAAAAGCGAAATAAATATACAGAATATATAACGCCTACATCCTTAGAAGGGCATATAAACTTCAAAAGTTTCTATGACCTATATAATAATTTAATTTTTATTCTTAATATCTTTTTTCTGTTTAAATTGGGAATAAATAGGCCATAAATACTTCTATAATAAAAATAATATTAAAGCTCGTAAAATAATATCTAGTAAAACTGTCCAAAAACTAGTTTTATCGCATTATATTGGGTCATTTAATAATTTTAAGTTAATTTCTTTTTGTGATTTGTCAAATTTATTAAAGTTTACATTATTTATATTGAGCAGATTTACTTTTTCATGAAGTGTTTTATGTGTAAAATTAAAAGCAATATTTGGTAAAGGAATATTTTGGAAAATACGTTTAGTATCTCTATATGCCTTTATAACGATATCTTCCAATTTTAGGCTACATGGGAAGCTTAATTCTAGTAAATGTGTACCATTAAACAATATTTTGTTTTTTCGTGTTTTCACATATTTCAGTCACTCTAATGTCATTATTTGTCACTAACACCCACTTATTTTCGTCAATATACAATATATATATAGGATTCCAATTTGAAATGTATACGTTCATATCCCAAAAGCTGTAGGTTCTTCACAAGGTGTAGACTTGTAATAATTTTCAGAATGTATATGTGTACATAAATATTCATTATGAAAAACATGTATACAGGGTTGGGTAGAATAACCAAAATGTTTTTCATTTAATAATAAATACTCAAAATTGGGCACAATAATTTTATAATTATTACCATTTTTTGTTGGTAATGGAAATAATTGAAATAAGTCATAATTCTCTTTATTTTTAACATAACTTTTTATGCTTAGGGTGCTTTCCATTTTTAGAATATTTTCAGTTATTGGTTCAAATGGTAATTTTTCGGAGGTTAATTGGATATTTACTAAATAAATTTCGTCTAAAAGATCCTTTGGTTTCGTTATAGAATTATGAAAAAATTTTAGTTTTGCAAAGCTTATTGACACCTCAATTTTTTCTAGAATATCATAAATATTTTGGTAAAATGTAAATATTTGCTTAAGGACCATTTGAATTAGGAAAAAGTCGAAAAGATTAGCTTCTTCGATTTCAACTTTATTTATTATCTCAATTATTTTATTAACACGTACATTTAGGCAATTTGGTTATGAGAAATATTTTTAATAGTATCTTGAAAATAATTTATTGATTTACTGAATAATGTCATTTGTGCATCTAATGTAGATTTTAGATTATATTGATTTCTTTTTAAGACACTAATATTTTTTTCAATGCGTATTGCGTCATCTTGGTAAAAATTTCCTGTTATGGTTTCAATTATACTTCCTAAAGCATTCACCAACGCACGTCTCTTACGCATTTTAATTGGAATAGTTTGTTCGATTTGATTGTTATTTTTTCTTTTAAAATGTCAATTATGACGTAGGAATTGAAAAACTCTTTTTTAAAGTCTATAATATTATTCAAGGTTTCCTTAAGAATATCGTATTTTGTATTAATATTCGAAAATTCGTTAATTAATTCTGTCATATCAAATATTTGTACATAATGGTTAGTGGCCTTTTGTGCATTTCCGATTTTATAGGATAATATTCCTGGGTTGTTATTTAAGTTGTGGTATTTAGGGGGTCTCCTCGGATGAATGACCATAGTACAATTATAAAAAATATCTTAATTTTCTTCTTATTCTAGATGGATCGGCGATGCTTGTTCTTAAAAGTTGCTATTAGATTAGGCGATGCTCGTCCTGCACTACGGAGCTAAGAGAGAACCCTTCGATGTACCCTCGACTGGTTACTCAATGATTTGCTTTAGGCTGTGGGTTGTATTTCTTCTTGAAGCGACTACAAATGGTAACCTTTGATCGGCACTTTTACACTGTTTTTTCTTTAATTTCGTTTCTTCTTGTGCGTTTCTGTTTGTTCAAAGAGAAGCATCTACCAATGGTCACCTTACATCGGCACTCTTTAGACTGGTTTTTTCTTCAACTTTGGGATTTTGGATTTCTGAGTAAATCCTTGAAAGAAACCGAGTTTCAACGTATCAGAAATCCGGGCGACTACGCCAGTTATATGTCTGGCCGAGGAA
>MU183942.1:181449-196240 GCA_016904865.1 Pissodes strobi
TATTAATGATAATTAATAAATCACAAACTGATTCCGGTTAAGAATGTTTTTAATAGCTGAAAAATGTATTTATTTAAACCTGACAATTTTGGTGAAGCTCATATATTATTGCCAATTGAATAGCCAAAAATTAATTTGCTAATTTTTATCTGCCATTCGAACCAGCACCAACAACTATTATTCATTTTTCTGAATGTTATTATTTATAAGAATTAAGGCTTTAGTTCTTACGTTTCCCATGTCTGATAAAATTGCGAATAAGTCTCCTTATTAATACAGAGTTCGTATGATCATATTATTCGTGCTTGGCATGTTAAATGTAATTATTATTTATACTTCACGAATGTTACAAATAACTTTATTATGAAAAAACAATTAATATAAATTATTTTTATTGTGAGATTGAACAGTTACAACTAAAGTTCGTTAGGATATTATTCTATTTCATAGCATCTTCTGAACCCTTTGGTAAAATGCCAAGAGCCACTTGTTCCGCTTCCTTGACGATTATTGAGGGGATGTAGTTTTGATTTTCCACTTCAAATCTTGTAAGTTTTTCAACTGTTTATTTAGTTAACTTGTGTTTTTTAAATTCATTACATAACAACAAATAAAAAAGAGGTGTAAAACTCAAAACCAATAGTTGCCCAGTAACTTGTTGAACTGGGCACGTGAGTTAAGGCACAAAAATACCTTAGATATAACATAACTGGTCTAATACGTAACTATTAGTCAGTGACAATAGATAATTCAAGAAAATATATAAAATCAGTGTAAATGATATCAAAAGGCGATCAAGAATTGGATGCTTACAGATAAATTATGGTAATTTGACCAAGGTTTACTAAAACTATGATAATCTCCGAAGATTTCTAATGATTAATGATTTTTAATGATCAAGTATTCAAATAATTCATCCGGCGAGATTGTATCGTTCAGAAAGGTTTCAATAAAACAGTCAAAATTCAATTCAGATTCACTGAATCTTAAACAAACGCAAATCGAGCAATTGATAGTCTTCAATTAAGACACAATGCCTTGTGAAACTTTGCAGCGTTTGATGCATAGATACAGTTTAACGGTCAGATATTTCTATATTAACATAATGAACCAGCTACTCCTCAGCAACATTAAGCAGATTACATCAAAAGCTTTCATAGTTTTATTTAATAAAATGTCTACAAGAAGAAAATATTTTTAATACTTGGGTAGATAAATCTTAAACGTCTTCGTTTCATGTAGATAATTAATTTATGTTGTTTGGTACGATCAGTAGAAGATATAGGTTTGGCAATTTCAATTCATGATTCTAGGATTGATCAGTCTCGTTCCAATAAAAGTTCAGATAAGGAGACTTTATACATGGACAACACCACAGCATACGAATGCCAGAAAGGTCAGGAACCAGATTGACTTCGTAATGTTCAACAAAATCGCCAGCGCTAAGACCTATCTATGAGCTGATATCGAGTCGAACCACAACCCTGCTGTTGCTAGAGGACGATCCAAATGCAAGATGACGAAGAAACCAAGAACTTCAAATAGATGAAATATAGAGCTAATGAGTGATACTACCGTCAAGCAATAGCAAAAATCGCGCAGATTGGCGGTCGTCGTAAAAATGAATCCGTTCAAAAAACGTTCTACGAGTGTTGTAAATCAAAAAATTCTAGTGCTCTAGTGTGCATAACGTGCGGAAATGTATTCCACAAATCACTTGATTGGGCTGAAAAGCTCGTTTTTCTGGATGAAACTCGCATTTAATGCAATCAGGGCGATTCAGAGGTTACAGGTGAATGTAACTCAAAGGACGTAGAAATTGCGTATTTAAAAAGACTTTTGCAAGAATTGGAGGACATGAACATGTTTCTTCAAGAAAATTCTGAGTTATAGACAAAAAAATTCGATGTACTAAATTCGGCAGTAGAATAAAAGCCGAAAATTCCGCCTAAAAAAGGTAAACAAATATTTCCCAATCCTCCCCGCAGTCCCCGCTCACCGACCGCCGCACCAGTTCAAGAATAGAAAGTTCCAATGTTTGCAGATGTTTCTTTTGAGGGCGCTGCTGATCGGATTGAAGTTAGCGACATTGAAAGTGCGTCTTCTAACACAGAAATCTCAAATCCTAAAATCATGGGTATTGCAAATGACCCAGCTGAGAATGACGTAATAGGTCATCTGGACCCAGCACATATCAGTAGAGATAAGCAGCATCATCAAAATATTAACGATGAAGAAAACCAGGAAAAATGGGAAATTCAAAAACACAGAGGCTTCAAGGGAAAACAAAAGCAACACAATTTGAAAAAAATAAATAGGCCGGAACTTCTTAGGGGCTGCAGTGGTAGTACGGTCCTGTTAAAAATAGGGAAAAGAGTGAGTTTTCTTTTTTCTCAGGCCTAGCACCAGATGTAAATAGGAATGAAATTATTAAGGGTCTGGAAAGGGAATGTATCTGTAAGAAGATTCAAACAAAAGCCGATATACATCGTGCGTCCTTTAAGCTTGCAGTTCCGGAGAATATCTGTGACAAATACCTATGCCAGCCACTGTGGCCTAGAGGAATTATTATAAACCATTTTGAGATTACGCTCTCTTAGTAGACGTATAAATAAGATCTTACTTGTTGCTTAAGATGCGACAAAAAGAATAATAGGTCTATTATACCGCGCCGGCAAATGGCTACAAAATATGTCCCGAAACAACTGATCACAAGGTAAGAGTCCTGCATATCAATGTTAGGTCACTAAGACATAAAACTAGTGAGCTTGAGGCATTCATATCTGATCGGAATATTGATATAATATGGGTCACAGAACATTGGCTTACTGAGGCAGAAGAAGAAGAAGATATGTTGTTCTTCAAATATTAATAAAGATTAACAAATCGATACAACTAAATGTTTAAAGAACTTCTTAGGAGATGCTATATATTTTTGAGGCTTTGAACATTATAATAGCATAATTAGTATTAAAGTTGTATATCTAAAACTACTAACAAGAACATCAAAAGTTTAAATTTTTACAATAAGTTTTAATGAACGCAGATGCTATAATTATTTTTTATGAATATAATGAACCAGAGACATTTAGTAAAGTTTTCATGGTGCTATTCTATAAAAGGACTACATGAACACAATAAGTTTAATACATAAATAATAAATCGCTCCTGAAAATGTTGATAATTAACTAATTCTGGCGCTGGTTCTAATGACAAATAGAAATTAACAAATTAATTTTAACCTATTCAATTTGCATTAATACATGCGACTGTCTATTGTCGGATTTTAATAATAATTTTTCATATGTTAAAAAATTCTCAACCGGAATCAGTTTGTAATTTATTCTAGGCTATAGATGTTACGTTTCCCTTAAATGTCGGATAAAACCGCGAATAAGTCTGCTTATTAATACAGACTTCGTAGGATCGTATTATTCGTGCTTGGCATGCTAAATTTAATCATTATTATTTGCACTTCACGAATGTTACAAATAACTTTATTGTGAAAGAACAATTAATATAAATTGCTTTAATTGTACGCTTGAAAAGTTCAAGCTAAAGTTCGGTAGGGAATATAATTATATTTCAAGTAACCTCCGACTAACCATAAATATATTTAGAACATAGATTTGTTGAATTATATGTTACTTGTTTAGTGGTAAAGCTTAGCAACTTAAAGTTATAAACATTAGGGCAAGCCGCACCAGTGTCATATAAATTATGTGGACTCTTGCATCCTTTATGAAGCTGTAAATAGAGTAATAAAATAGACCTAATACTAAGAAATAATGCTTCATTAAATGCAAAAAAAATCAGTCTATTATTTTTACGACGCTATAGAAGACAAATACGAGTCACTTGAAATGAACTTTGACCACACTATAAAGGTAAAATTATTACATTACAAATGCGAGATTTATAGTATTGTTTTGATAGAATAAAACTAAAAAACAAGTCATTTTACGAAGAAGCCTGACAATGAATTGGGTTTAACTGTGCTTAGACTGCGAAAAGTTGGATAGGTAGTTTGTTTTTTTCAGCCCGAGGGTCTATTCTGTGGGGACGTTGGAGAATAATGGGCGGGCTTAGGCTGTTTTCAGCTCCAGTAATTTAGATTGTGTGTTAAGGGACCGTTAAAATTAGTTTAGCGGACTTGGTTTTGACCTTTTTATTGACCAAAAATGGCAATCGGCTTAAAGAGGGGAAAATTACCTGTGATAAGGCCGTCTGCTTCTAGTTTAATTTATGTTTTTATATTTTTCCAGGCTTTTTGTTTATTATAAGTTATATGGCAGGTCTCAAAAATTTAAATGAATGATTAGATATGTAACCGGGGCCAATAAAATTTAGTAGGCTGTATGTATTTTGCGAATAATTGGATACCAAAGCAAATCGCTTTGGACATTTTTCCAATAATTAGGCTTTTGATTTTGTAAATTTTTATGCAAGCACCCCGTGTTTTTCTAATGCGTTCAGTTTCTCTTAGTTACGTTTGCAACCTTTCATTTTTTCTATTTTTTTGAAAAACTCCAGTAATTATTAACTATGCTCAAAATTCTAAAATCATATTACATAGATATTTTTCCAATATGTAATTATTATAGTTGATTATTTAAAATGAAGGGAAAAAACAGATTCTCTTCGACGGTTTTTAGATTTCTTCCTAAATAATACATAGTTTTCTAGGAAACACTTCCTTAGGCAATACTTAAATAACCTAGACATTAATCTAATCAGAACTGAATGCTGCTAAACCTTTTAACATTTTCATGATTTTCTTAATTTTAAAGGGAGCGATATTCTCTGTTTTTTTGACCGGCTACATCGTGCGACTTAAAGCCAATTGATTTTTTTGCAGATATCTAGAACAAAAAAAAACGGCGTGTGCTTAGAACCACATGACAGAAGTGAAAGCTTCAACAAGGCGAGATTAATATTAAAAAATAAAATAAAATTAAAGGAAAAGTTCGTGGGAGGCGCCGGTTATCGATCTCGATACCTCTCGCATGCTGAGCGAGCGCTCTACTCTGAGCTACGCGCTGATAGCAATACGTGTGTCAAAACTGAGTATAAGAATGCAGACCGTTATAATACATATTTATTGCAAACTTGCCAGTAATGAAGATAATTATTCGAGTTAATATTTACAGAGATTGACAAAACATATAGGGTAACCGAAATAAAACTTTAAATGCCTTATATCTTGTCGCGAAAAGTTTAAATTCAACTAGCTCACCCTGTTTAAGAGACATCATCATTTAAAAAGTGGCCTTTTCTGCGGTTTTTGGCGTAGATTCTCGTTAAGTGATAAGCTTTTCTATAAAAAGGATAAATTTCCTCGAAAAAAGAAAAACTTAGATTTTTTGGCCTATAAATCAATGTTTTTACACTTTCCTCGATAGTCTCGACATAAACTAAACTAAGACTAAAACGACCCAAAGTAACCCCTTTGTCAAAAATATAAGCGCCCAAAAAAATCACCAATTTCAATAGGGCACGAAAGACCATCAAAAAATATGTGTTCAGAAAATTTCATCAAAATTAACTAATTTTGAAAAATGGCATATTTGACGTAATAAATCTGAAACGAAAATTCGTATCGCCCAAAACAAATCACCGCGGCCATTAACTAGTACATAAAAATCTGCCTAGCGTTTCCGTCGAAGCCGTTTTCGAGAAAAATGTTTTATATTGAGCGTTACATGCATAGATGACAGCTTCGAACGTTACATGCTGTTGCGTAGACAGCTCAGACTTCTTCGTTTCCTATATAGAAATGTGCTGAATGCGCCAAAAGAAGTTTTCAGTTCAAATATTAGATCTCCGACTTAACCCTATGATGTTTTCTTTTTGTGGAGATATCTAATGCAAAATGTACAGGGTGGCTGGTATTCGAGTCTATGTATGGGGTAACTTGAAAACCGTAAGAGATTCAGTCTCGGTCAAATTGGGCATTATGCTATTTAGAAAGGTTTAGTATTTCCGGAGTTATCCGAAGAAAAAAAAACGGAATACTGAAAAATCGTTTTATTTTTTCCTGCGTTTATTTAAAAAGGGATTTCAAATTGAATT
Organism: Pissodes strobi; assembly: GCA_016904865.1. Lineage (NCBI taxonomy): Eukaryota > Metazoa > Arthropoda > Insecta > Coleoptera > Curculionidae > Pissodes > Pissodes strobi. The sequence continues at coordinate 187,522 of MU183942.1, forward strand.
GCACTTTTGCATTGCCACTTTTTCCGCTCTGTCCAATGGTTAAATATCTAGTTGGAATCCGGCGTTTCGTCTAGAAAGGGTCATCATCATCTTTTTTTTTTAAATACGAACTTTATTTTTTATCGTTTTCATGTGATATTGGCGTTTTTTAATTCTTTTTTAATTTTTTTTTCATTTTGTCTCGAATTATTTATTTTGCTTTGGGATAAAAAATAAACGAACTTCTTTATTCAATTTTGCTATTTTTTATTTTTATTAAAAATACGGAATCCAATTTTCCACTTAGCTAAAAAAAAAAGTTTTTATAGAATATAGAAATTTGAAAAGTAACTTAAACCAGCCAAAGCAAAACAAGTTATTTAAAAAATATAAAAATAAATATAAAAAAATTAGAAACAAATATTATTATTAATAACGCCAATATCATCTGAATAACGAAAAAAAAAAGTTCGTATTTAAAAATTGCTGTGGAGAAAATAAAAAAGAAACCTGAATTTTAAATTTGAATTTTTGAATTCTGAATTTATTAAGATATAAAAGATGATAATTAAAACTGTAAAATAAAAAGGACGAGTTTATTTTTTATGTGATGTTAATCAAAAAGAAAAGAAAATGGTCGGAGTTTTTTCACTATACATATCCACAACTGCCACAAACTACATCAAAACGACAACGGTCACATCAAAATTTAAATAACACTTTACATTTTATGAAAGGTTCGCATAATTAAACGATTAACAACATAACATACCGACGGACGGCAATGTCGACGTGGGGACCACATTTTAATGGAACGACAAACATGTCTCAGTTGTCAAGTTTGACAAGTAAACCGATGACCGCAGACGCAAAAAGAAATGCGTCAAGAAATGGCGGTGGTTTTAAATTTAAAAACAAAATAATGTATGAGAGAGGAAAAAGTGTTAAATATCTGATTTTACAAAATTTTACTTAAATTATAGAAGAAATACCAATGTGCCAGACTAGACCCAACAAATTGATTTTGAAAGGTCTGAGACAGACTAGATTTATTTGAAAGGTTTTCGATTTAAATTGGTTAACCAGGACCATACTTAATTAAGTGGGTTGTTAATGAAATACTAGAGAGAGGATATTAACCTAAGTAAACCACTCGAAGAAAAAGGAAAGCTTAACTAATTAGGAGAAGAGATTAGCCTGGGTTAGTTCAACTCGGAGAATTGAAAGAGGTAAAAATCAGAAAAAGCTTAACTAATTAAGATGAGATTAGCTTGGGCAGCTCTACTCCATGAAAGAGGAAGAACCGGAAAAGCTTAACTAATTAAGAGATGAGATTATCCTGGGCTAATTCTACTCAAGGAAATGAAAAAACAAAGAAAAAGAAGAACTTAACTAATTAAGAGAAGAAATTAGCCTAGGCTAAATCTACTCGAAGAATTGAAAGAGGAAGAATCAGAGAAAGCCTAACTAATTAAGAGAAGAGCTAGCCTGGGCTAACTCCAGTCAAGAAAATGGAAAAAAGAAAGAAAAGAGAAGCTTAACTAATAAAAAGAAGAGACTGGCCTGAGCTCCCTCAACTAGGTATAAATAAATTAAATTCTCTTATTCTATAAGTATTAAAAAAATATTATTTTTTTATATATTTTTTGAGAGAAAGAAAGTACTTAATTAAGTAAAAAGCTTAAGGGTGTGTAGACAGAGGAACTTCAATCAAGAAGTCGCCTGTGTAAAGTTATGTAAGATGTGTTAAGATTAACTTGAGTATTAAGGCATTGGTTGTTTGTAATCAGCGGGCTGTTGATCTCGATGTCTTCCAGAAAATCCAGCCTATTGTACCAGATGAGATGTTATGCAGAATTTTTGCGTTAAACTTAGGGCTGAAGCTGTGGTTATGATCACGCAGGTGTTCACCAAAATCAGAGTTCCTGTTCCTATTTAAATGTTCACCAATGCGAACTCTGAGGAGTCTACATGTTCTGCCTATGTATTTACTATCGACAGCTATAAGACTGCTTATAAATTCCGCTTTTTGAGAGAGTTTCGATTTTATCATTTGTGTTAATTAAAAAGTTTGTAATTTAATTTTATTTTTGAAAGAAACTAGAGAATTACTGACATAATGGCATATTTTTTCATCCCTTATCTTAACATTCAGACTGGCAATCAGGTATCTAAAATCATTCGCCATTATGTCAGTCTCTAGTTTCTTTCAAAAATAAAAATAAATTACAAACTTTTTTAAATAATACAAATGATAAAAACGAAACTCTCTCAAAAAGCGGAATTTATAAACTCTCTTGCAATTCTTGCGATAGTACATACATAGGTAGAACCTGTAGACCCCTCAGAGTTCGTATTGGTGAACATTTAAATAGGAACTCTGCTTTTGGGGAACACCTGCGCGATCATAACCACAGTTTCAACTCTAACTCTAACGCTAAAATTCTTTATAACATCTCATCTAAAAAGTACAATAGGCTGGATTTTCTGGAACACATCGAGATCAACAGCGAGCTGATTACAAACAACCATTGCCTTAATACTCAAGTTCTTACATACCTTTACACAGGCGACTTCTTGATTGAAGTTCCTTTCTCTACACACCCTTAACCTTTTTACTTAATTAAGTATTTTCTTTCTCTGAAAAAATATATAAAAAAATACCATTTTTTAATACTTATAGAATAAGAGAATTTAATTTATTTTTAACTAGTTGAGGTAGCTCAGGCCAGTCTCTTCTCCTTATAAGCTAAGCTTCTCTTTTCTTTCTTTTCTTTAGATTTTCTTGAGTGGAGTTAGCCCAGGCTAGCTCTTCTCTTAATTAGTTAAGCTTTTTATGTTCCTTCCTCTTTCAATTCTTCGAGTAGATATAGCCTAGGCTAATTTCTTCTCTTAATTAGTAAAGTTCTTCTTTTTCTTTCATGTTTCATTTCCTTAAGTAGAATTAGCCCAGGCTAATCTCTTCTCTTAATTAGTTAAGCTTTTCTGGTTGTTCCTCTTTCATGGAGTAGAGCTGGCCCAAGCTAATCTCATCTTAATTAGTTAAGCTCTTTCTGATTTCAATCCTCTTTCAATCATCCGAGTTGAACTAGCCCAGGCTAATTTCTTCTCCAAATTAGTTCAGCTTTCCTTTTTCTTCGAGTGGAGTTAACTTAGGTTAATATCATAATATTAATATTCAGAATTCAAAAATTGAAATTTAATTTTTATTTTTGCCATAGGTTACTCCATTTGCAATTTTTCATTGTGCAACCTAAAATTTTACAGTATTTGTTGGTTTCCACTAATGGGTGGTCCTTTTACTCACTTTGCAAGTAACACTGATGATGGCTATGGCCGAAAGCGCTTTGTTACGCTGGTTTAGATGTTCTTTTGGATTACATTTATGCATGAAATACAAAAGTTTTTCATTTAGTAAAAAATGTAAGTTCTCTGATATCGAAATATCTCGACAAAACTCGACACGTGGACGTGAAACTCGGTAAAAACACATTTTCATAATATACTACTTTAATATTTGTATAAATAAATTCATAGTTGAACGTTTTTTTTTCAAATATCGAATTTTACAAACCTAAAATCACGCGGTCTTCTCGGAAGCCGAGATCTTTTCGGCTGAAACTGTTTAGGTAAGTACAATAACAAATAAAAACTGTATAACACTGTATAACTAAACATGTCTCTCTAATGTAGTTTCAATTCTTCCTTTTTAATGGGTTATACATCGTTTAAAGCATAAAGTTCATCAATATGATACCTTTAAAAAATATACCTGATGATGGCAGAAAAAATGCGAAACGTGGTATCAAACGGCTGCTAGTAGTAAGACTAGCTGAGAGCTAAAGAAAAAGTTGCCTTAGACATGTTATTACAGGTTTCCAAAACATTGAAAATCAAGAACTTTTCAGCATATTTTCGAAAATATCTCAAAAATCGAAAAATATGGGAACGCGCACTTAATGGATTTATTTCAGTTTCCCATATATAGTTCTCCAGATCTCCGTATCTGTATGCTCAAATGCCAAACTGACTTATATTAATATATCAATTAAAATACTTTAAACAGAATTACGAGGGGTAAATATCTGCTCAAATTGTTGTACAATATAAATTAATTTTTAACAAATTATTCCTTATAAAACCCCGCAAATTCTATTAATCATCAATAATTCCTCAATAAATCACCTGTAAATCCTTAGTATATTACAGTAATTATTTCAAGCTGTACACCATAATCACCAGATATTTACCCCCTCGCAAAATTATTATTATTCATTTATTCAAAATTTAATATTTGTATTATTAATTGTAATGTTATATCCATTTGCTTTTCATATATCTTTTTTTACGGTATAAAATAGGTTAATCTAATATAGATTATATAATATGTCCGAATTCATATAATTATAATGAACACAAAATTATTAATTATATTACTTATAACAATACAAATTCAAATTTAAAGTTGATGTAACTATAGATTTTGGTAAAAAGAAATATTAAATCGTATTGTAATAAATTAACTAATTAAAAAATATATTAATTTAATTTTCATAAAAAAGAGGTAAATTTATTTGTAATTTTTTTAACTGCTCGTCCAAGAAAAAATAAAATCGCAGTTTTAGTACACAATTTTAAAAAATGCACCTGCTTTCCAACGTGGAAGCACATCTCTCACTCCATACTTGATCAGTAATGTCAAAAGTCTTTGAAAGGTCAAAATAAAGGTCCGCAATAATACCTTTTCTATGGAGCTACTGGGGAAAACAGCACTGATTACTCTTAAGAATCTTACAATTGATTATGAATTTTAAAAGTGTTGTGTATATCACCCTTGCAAAGAAATTTGACACCGAAGACAAGACAAGAAGGACGCTGGCCTATAATTCCATGGATTGTGGATGTCACTCTCCTCGTGAATGAGCACCGCTTTGGGAGCGCTGAGCTGGTCCGGAAAACCCCCAAGCTGAGATAGCCATTTATAACATATGTTAACGGGATGCAAATACTATAACAAGCATGCTCTAAAAAAATTTTAAACCCGTCAACTCCAGCCGAATATTTATTCGGTAGAGCCACAATAACTTGAGAAATCTCACCTGGGTCCCATGGAGCGAGAAATTAAAATGAAGGGTTTATTATAGTGAAATTGAAGCTATTAGTCGCATTTGTAGTTTGTGTCGTTATCACAATGGTTTAATGTAAGATTTAGCTAATTATTAGATCCATTAAATATGTGCCACATCGTTTATTCATTAAAAAATAAATGGCAATGGCAATAATTGTTAATAGGCAAATTTCCGAATTGCTCTTACGAGTAAGTCACTTTTCATCTAAATTCACTACAAATGTTTGCATAATTTACTTTACTTAATAAATATCGCGAATTCTCAAAACATTTTTTACAGTTCGTGCATTTTAACGTTCTTGACAATATGATTATATTTTTATGGAAAAAGTTTACCAAATTTATAGAAGACTGTTCTCAAAAACCTACCCAGGCTTACATTGTGGTAGCAATCATAATGGCTTAGAATGCCTCAAATTAAGCAAAAATAAACAACCATCACCAAAACCAAATCTGTGAAATCTTGGAACTAACCCAAATTTTAAAAATGACATCAATGCAACCCTTCAAACTATAACGCAACAAAACATTGCTGAGATGGATGCCATGACATGTGGATGAGGGTAAAAACGACCGTGGAGACTGCTGCCTCCTCTGTGTACAGTAACAGTAACTATCGACCTAGAAAACCATGGATAACCGAACGAACATGGAAATTGATATCAGAAAGGAAAGACATAAAAATAAAAAGGGTCAGTGACATCGAAAGCTAACGGAAATGCCTGGAGTTTGGCAGAGAAATCAGAAAAATGCATATATCGCGTTAATATGTGAGGATATCGAAAAACATTCGAACTTAAACCAGCCACGTAACCTCAAACACATTTGAACCTCTCTACCTTCTCATCAGGAACCAAAATGGCATCCGTTTTACAAAAAACTGGAGATTGTAGAACGATGACGATGTACTACAAAATACTTATGGCTTCAGAAAAGGAAAATTCAGAAGACAGAAGTGGTGCTGAGGGCATCCAGAATCAGGAACCTCCAATATTAAAAGCAGAGGTGAAGGCAGCTCTTCGCAGAATAAGTATACGGATCGCCCGGGTCGGCCAACATTGTTAGTGAAATGCTAAAAACATGGGCTACAAAGTAAAGCGTCGCGCAAACCAGAGCGGTGGCGGGCGCGGTGGCGGTCGCGGTGCCGGTGGTGGTAAAATACTGTGCGTGTATTTGCCAGATCGCTCCCGTTTGCGGTCTTTAATTAACTTACACGCACACTATTTTATCGCCACCGCCACCACGACCGCCACCGCTCTGGTTTGCGCGACGCTTAACTCAGCTACTCCACCAAATATGTCTTACAATATGGGAGACTGGCAAGTAGCCAGAAGAATGGAGAAAATCAATATATATTCCTATTCACAAGAAATGACTTAAAGATAAATGCGGCAACTATGGAACTATCGCTCTCATTAGCCACGCTAGTAAAGTATTATTGTATGTCATACAGGAGAGGCTGAAAAATTATTTACTACCCCAATTACCCCCAGAACAAGCTGGATTTGTACCTGGAAGAGGAACACGAGACCAACTAATGAATGTTCGACAAACAATAGGAAAACTCTATGAATACGTTACTGCGATGCTCTGTTTTCTGGATTATAGCAAGGCTTTCGACACGGTCCAGTGGAGTCAGTTGTGGGGTATTCTGAATGAAATGGGAGCACCCAAGCATATTGTCCATCTTATAAAATCACTGTTTGATATCAATATGGCGCAGGTAAAGATAGAGTGTGAATACTCTGAAAATTTTAAGGTGGGAAGAGGTGTCGGACAAAGTTGTATTCTTTCCCCAGTACTTTTTAACTGCTACGGTGCATGGACCAATAGAAAGACCTTGGAGGGCTGGAGGGTAGAGTCTCTGTGGTAGTTGCGATACATCGACGATACATCTATAATGGCCAAGGACGAACCAAAAGGTACGGACTTCTACAAACTTAGAATCCGGTCTAAAATGCGGTCTTATGATAGTGGACAAAGCCAAGACATTACTACTTCTAAACGGCTCACTCACGACAAATGAGCGATCATGCTATCTACATCGAGAAATTTATAACCATCAAAAGGAAGGTCTGAATCCGAAATAAAGCGTAGGATTTAAATGACTAAGGAAGATTTGGGCAGGTTGGTAAAATTACGAAAGGACCATAACATTCACAAAAAAACGAAAACAAGACTAATGAAAGCACTAGTCTTCCCCATAGCAGCTTATGGGTTAGAATCATGGACTATAAACGCCTCTTGTCGCAGAAGAATAGAGGCCTTCGAAATGACGTGCTACCGGCGAATGTTAAGAATACCCTGGATAGCACACAGAATGAATATCTCCATCCTCAGAGAGCTGGAAATAAAAGATCATGATTGACTTCTACCAACCACACAACGCCGGATGTTTACATTTTCCAGACACATTATACAAAAGAACAGGAGGGAGAAGGTTATGATCCAAAGAAAGGTGGACGGCAAAATCCTGATGGGCAAATCGCCTGTAAGGTTTATAAACCAAATACAGAAACTCATGCATGTGTCCAGATGGAGAAGAATGGCGAATACTGACACACCATAACCATGCATGAGTTCACGACGTTCGGGACCGAACTATGACTGAACAGAGAAAGATAATTTAAAATTTTGATGTTATGTCTAGAACACAAGAACGAAGAAGTCGAGGATCTGGCATTCGAAGTCAGATAGAGAGCTGGAAATAAAAGATCATGGTTGACTTCTACCAACCACACAACGTCGGATATTTACATTTTTCAGACACATTATACAAAAGAACAGAAGGGAGAAGGTTATGATCCAAGGAAAGGTGGACGGCATAAACCTGATGGGCATATCGCCTGTAAGCTTCATAGACCAAATAAGGAAACTCATGCATGTGTCCAGATAGAGAAGAATGGCTAATACTGACACACCATAACCATGCATGAGTTCACGACGAAATATGATTGGACAGAGAGAGAGAATTTAAAATATGATGTTTTGGCTAGAACTTCAAAATTTACGCTGGATTCATTGTCTAAATTTGGGTTTACGTCAGTTTTCCTTTTCATGCACACTTTCAGGGGCAATGAACAATATTATGAAAATAAATTCTTACTATTGTAGAATCCTTTACATCACTAATTAAATATACTGCTCTAGAACTAGACTTCTTCAAACAAATAAAAAAAAATTCAATAGATATAAACTGGGTAGTGAGTAGCTTTATTCAAAAGCTTAAGTCGCGCTCGGTAATATTTTTGTAAATAATATTCGAACATAAAGAGATCCGTAGTTGCTAATGCCCACCAGAGGAAACTTTAGGGAAAACTTTCATCTAAAATGTAAGTATTTTCAGAAGGCTAAGACGTAACATAAAGGAGAAAAGTTTTTAGCCTCTCAATTAAATGGTCCACTCTAACTCAAAAGACGCATAAACTTTTTACAAACTATATTGGGAAAAGCCCTCCGGGTATACAATGAAACTTGGCGACAATAAGATATTTTTGACACTTTTTCCATAACTTTTTAATTTATTTTTCTGATAAATCTGCACTGCCGCTAGTGTATTCATGTTATAATTTTCCTTTAGGGAATGTAATAACATTTCGTTACAGATTATAA
>MU183942.1:206240-216566 GCA_016904865.1 Pissodes strobi
GTCTAGAAAACTTAAAATAAAAATACGTTGTTAACAAAATTTGCCTCTGTAAATTGTAGCAAGTATCCTAATTTGGTGTAATAATTGATTGTAAAATTGTATGACAGAATTTTAAAAATGATTGCCCTAGTTTTTATCTTTACTTAATTAAAGGCAAAAGGGAATCCCATTATTCCTAGTTGCATCACAAAAGTATGTTCGTGCTACGTGCAGGGTCCCTTTAAAAAATCTCTACAAAACAATATCATAAAATCCCGAGGCTAAGATATGAGAACCTAGCCCTATATACCTTAGGCCAAAAGTTGATAGTTGTTAAAGGGGTGTCAAAGATTATAATTTTAAGAAACTTGTTTGTAAATATTTGTCTTAATAATAACGTGATTTACGCGAACCTTAATCATCTTTACTTAATCCGGTTAATCTTCGTTGCAGCACAGAAATATATTCGTGCTACATCAGGGTTCCCTTTCAAAACTCTGTATAAAATGCACAAGGAGGAGTGGGTTTTGTCGTTCACATCATTAAAATTCACAGTGTTTCTCCAAGAGTTATATATCTTATACCAAGGTTAAATAAATTATATAGTGTACGCACCAACAAAAGAGTATCATGATGAAGTAGTGGAAAGCTTTTACGAAGATATAGCTGCAGCTATGAAGCAGGGCAAATCGCTTTACACTTTCCTCATGGGATACTTCAATGCCAAGCTGGGATCCAAAATGGATGATGCAGATACTTCCATAGGCCCTCATGGTTATGGTGGAAGAAATAGTGGAAAGACGTACTTTTAAATTGTATGCTCCATCCTGAACTCTAGGCTATGAACTCGTTCTTCCAAAAATCACCCCAACGAAAGTGGACCTGGATAAGTCCCGATGGCACAATAAAAAATTAAATCGATTTTATAATTTCTGACAAAAGAAATGTTGTCCAAAATGTAGAGAAACAAACTTTCTATAGACAGTGACCATCGGCTAGATAGGGCAAGAATAAAAGTGAAAGTTGGAGGGGAAACAGCAAAAATAGTATTGGCCACCTCAGGCAAAAAAAGGACATCTATCCAAGATAAAGAGGCATACGAAAGGGAAATAACTTCGAATCTTAAGAGCTTGGAAGACCTAAGGGAGGAGGACATCAGAGAAGACGATCTAAATATACAAATAAGTCACACTTTAAAAGTGACTCAAAAAAGACACACCGAAAAGGTTAAAGACAAGGAAGAGAAACTAAGCCAAAATACGAGGAACCTAATGAGGGAGAAGAGATGCGAGATAAATACACGGTAAATTCCGCTACCTTGAAACAAATCAACAAAGATGTCTCCAAATCAGTTAGGAAAGATATCAGAAAATATAACAGCGAGCATATATCCCAAGTTATAGAACAACAAAAGTTTGAAGGTACTACGGAGAAAACCTAACGAAGAGAAGGGAAATATTTGTAGACTGCATGATAAAAGTGGGACAACAAAAACCAACAGAGAGGACTAAAGATTACAGAAGACTTTTACCAAGAGCTTTATCCCATATTTATAAGCTATTCATGAAAATCATAACAAAGAGGCTTCAGTATCAGAATCAGTATAGAAGGGGGTGACCCCTAGCGGGCCTTGCACTTAGGACACCAATTGGGCCCGTTGTGCATCCAGCCCGCATTAGAGAACCACCAGGATGCCGGTCTTCCTTAAGAAAGCCCGCATCTCCTTCAGACTAACACGACGCACAGAATCTGGCTCGATGCGTGCGGCTTTGCTGTCCGAGCAGAAGAAAATCCTCCCGCCACCGACATTGAGCTTTAACGACTCCCAGGCCCTCATCATGATCGCTCTGGCTGTCTCGTGCGGCACCCGATCCGCCAACGGAGGCAACCCCACCAGCAGCTCCAGGGCCCTTGTGGGCGCCGTCCTCATTGCCCCGGTTATGCAGAGGCATGCAAGTCGCTGTAATTTGTTCAGCATTAGTCTGGACGCCATTTTCTTGAGTCCTGGCCACCAAACAACCGATCCGTGCATGAGCATTGGCGCGATAATCGTCCTGTAGATCAATAGCATAGTTTTCGGCCCAAGTCCACAGGTCCCTCACAGCGCTCTACGGCAAGCCCACAGGGCACTGAGCGCCGCCGCGGTCTTGAGCCCAATGTGTTCCTGAAAGGCCAGTTTGGAGCCCTACCAGACACCCAGATACTTGACGCATTTCCTTAGCCACAAGAGGGGTCCCTTGCATCGTGATGTTGGGCGAGACCTGCAACTTCCTTTTCTTGGGATTCGCTCTGAGCTCGTTATCCCTACACCATTGTGAGAACCTTATCAGTGCTCCCTCCAGAAGCCTCTGCAATATCTCACCTCAGTACCTTGTGCCATAAACACAACATCGTCTGCATAGGGCCTGTATATAGACCCGATGCTCTACTCTCAGGATGCGTAGGATCTCGTCCACCACTAGACACCACAGGAGGGGGGACAAGACCCCCCTGAGGACCGCCCCGCTATAACTCAACCCCAAACCACCTCATCTTCCTGCCTAGCCTTGATCCTCGACCCGGTGAGCATGGAGCGGATCTAGCTCGTTATACCCGGATCCACCCCCGTTCGCTCCACCAATCGGCAGATCGAACCCACGGCTGTGTTATTGAAGGCTTCTTCAATATCCGCAAACACGCACACAGTTAGCTGTCCACCTTCCAGCCCCTCTTCCAGCCTGGATACCAGGTGATGAAGAGCCGAGTCCACCGACCTGCCCGTTCGATATGCGTGCTGTTCCGGACAAAGAGGGGCCCTTCAAGCTACCCACTCTCTAAGGTATCGGTCCACCAGCCTCTCTAGTGTCTTCATCAAGAAGCTGGTGGGACAAATAGGTCAATACGATTTCTTATCGGTGTAGTCATTCGTTCCCGCCAAAGATTGATATGAACACCACCCTGCTGTGCCTCCAGGGCTCCGACAGATACCCATGTGCGATAGAAGCCCTGAAAAGTTCCATCAGCGGCGTGCTAAGGAGTCCTCCGTCGCGCTGCAGCAGCGTCGGAAAGACCCCCATCCTCATCAGCCGCCTTAAACTGGGCAAAGGTCTCGATTGCCCACCTTAGCCTATTGTAGGTGACCATCTTTTTGGGAGTGCCATAATCAGCTCACAAGAGGCTTACAAATAAATTGGATAGTTATCAGCCGCGCGAACAGGTTGGATTCCGTCGGGGTTATGGTACAAATGAAAAGGCGTTCGATACGATAGACCAACACCAAATGCTTCAAGCTCTGCCTCATTGTCAAATTGACCATCGATACACCGCAATAATTAAGAATATCTGCGAAACAGCAACTGCATATTTAAGACTCCATGAGGATACAAACAAATTTAAAATAGAACGCGGTGTCAGGCAAGCTTATTTACTACTTTGCTAAAATACGTGTGTAAACAAATAAACTGGGGGTAAACATAAATGGAGAAGATTTTGATCATTTGAAATTTGCAGATGATATTGTTTTAATATCAGACAGCATTGACAAAGCCACGCAAATATTAGAAATACTTCAGCAAACTTCAGGAGTGGCTAGATTGAGGATAAATACCCAATTTATGACCAATCGCGAACAGACCACTTCATACAAATATGGGGCAGATACACTTACTTTAACCAAGAAAATAGTAAACAAAATACAAGTAACGCAGCGTGCTATGGAGAGGTCAATATTGGGCGTAGGTCTTAGGGATCAAATCCTACATAATGAAATAAGGAGAAGATCAGGTGTTGCAGATGCCGTAAGAAAAAGAACTACATTGAAATGGATGGGCTGGGCACATAGCAAGGAAGACAGATAATCGAAGGACCAGAAGAATCTTTGAAGGGAGACCGAGAAATGAGGCCTACTGAAGTAGGAGACGCCCACCAATAAGATGGATCAATGATATTAATCAAACCGAACTGGATGCAGTGGGCACAGCACCGATACGAGTGGAACAGATTACGAAAGACTTATGTTCAGCAGTGTACACAATGGACTTATGATGATGAAGAAGATATGAGGATCTAGCCCAATTTATCTTAGGCTAAAGTTGATAGTTGTTGAAAGGGTGTCAAGATTATTATTTTTTTAGTTTTACATTTTGTAAAGATTTATCTTAATAATAACGTGATTTGAACGAAATTTGATACTTAAAAGTTTTTTAATGAGAGGTCTGGACACAGTTATATACGTTGTAGAGGGTGCTACCAGCAGCACTTCGCTTACAGTTAAAGATCCGTATCTTTTTGTGCCTAGTTAGATTAAATTTACAAAATAATCAGGAAAGAACCCGGGCAGAAGATATCATTAATGAGTGCGACTAGGAGGAATTTGCACTTTTGATTATTTTTTTACTCTTTTAATTAAAAGAAATTATCATAATTTCTTAATATTTCAAGTACCGGGTTTGTCAATCATTAAAAAAAAATTATTTACGTCTTTTGTCAGTAAAACGTAGTATTTTTATGCTTGTATTACTTACCAGAATAATAATTTTAGGAATGTTTCTTTATAAAGTTTTCAGCAAAAGGAAATAAGCCCAGCCGTTAGCCACTAGCTGCTGACCAGCTGACAAAACCACTCTCCCGATGAGCGCCGCCACAACGCTGCTTCCTGCAGACCACCATTGCTATGACGACCACCAATTACCTCTCTCTCTATCTCTGTCTCTCTTTTTCTCCCCTTCTCTCTCCCCCTTTCTCTCTCTCCCAGAGTTAATTCTTCCATTCCTTTTATTGTTATTACGAAAAAAACACGTTTTATAGTCATATTACGAAATGATGGTACTGACTCCAAGTTATAGTTATTTACGTTCAGCATTATTGTTTTTTATAAATTCCTTAATCATTATTTTTACCCCTGTTACCGGCCAAAGACACCGTCCATCTCAAAATACGGCCACTACTAGACAAAACCCTTGGAAAATATTTGCTAAATATCTTCAAGCAAGCTAAGCCAAGACAAACGTAAGCTAATTCACTCTAACCATAATCTAGGTTTTTTATGTCGGACTTTAACTCCTAGAAAGATCCGCACTTCGACAAACTGCCATAATGCCCCTATATCGTTCTATTGTTTTCTAATGTGCCATGATTGATGAGAGCCGGAAGTTTACCATCATGACCCATAATACATCCGGGAATAAAATAAAAATACTTTCGATATGAGCCATTATGATAATTTATCGCGCATTTTGTCAAATGAATTGCTATAATGCCTCTTATTCGTGACAACGAGAATTTATATGATGTTTTATCTTTTTCCAACTGTAATTTCTAAGGGTTTTGTGGTTACGACTTTTTGCGATTGTAGCGAAGAGAACAAAAAATGTTCATGCTTTTCCGCTGTTTATTCAACAGACTGTGATTACATATATAAACAATAAAGCAAGCTCTCTCTCTCTCTCTCTGTGTAGCATTACAACCCAGGGTGGGTCTTTGCTTATTTCGCAATCTGCCTCCACTTTCTGCGGTCCATCATTAGGTCCTCTGCTCGTTCAATATTTAGAGTCCGTAAATCCGCTGCAATATTATGCTTCCACCGCATTCTTGGTCTTTCGAGCGGTCGTTTTCCTTCCGGGGTATTTTCCCATATCAACTTGGCTACAAGTTGATTTTGTCTCTTAACATGGCCGGCGCATCTCAATCTTTCTGACTTTATTATTTTCACTATATCTGGCTGGTTATATAGTTATATAGTTCTTCCAATTCTATATTAGTTCTTATTCTGTATTGATGTGTGGTGTTGTCCTTAACTGGTCCATATATCCTTCTAAGAATTCCCCTTTCTGCGATTTTAAGACATAAGTAAAATACAATTAATTCCACTGAAGACAGCATGAAGATTTTGTGACTTACCACATGGAGGTAGGGTTCTAATAACAGCAATAACTTTTATAGGTAGCCTCTGTGGCACTGGTTGGGGCCGAAATACATAAACGTACCAAAAATATCATAAAATAATTACCCTAAATAATTCAACCCGTCCATGAGGCACCTCCAAAAGGCTTCACAAGAGATGCCGGCATATCGACTCCTCGCCGGTCTAGGACGTAAAAGGAAAACCCCTGATCTCTTACTTTGACTCCGAAACATTATTGCCAATTTAACTTATGTGAAATAGCGAATCCAAGCGCATGAAGAACCATCTGACGTCATAGGTCGATTAATCGAACTTCTGCTCTAAACCATATTCGCCAAGCAGCAAGTAAACATGCCTTAAAAATCTGCAGGGAATCGTTACCTGGGAACGTCGATTCGATTGAACCTGTCTAACTGTCAAAATCATCTGACACTTAATAAATCTCCTCGAAAGACGAATAAAATAAAAAGAAATAATAAACCGAAACACAATTAGATAAATGAATTATAATATTAGATTGCTCTTATGATCCCCCGGATTGGCTTAAAATAATAAACAAACTCAATGTTACCTTTGTGTCGAACAAATTGTTAAGTTTTTATTAATTTTAGATCAAAGAAAAGCTTGTGAGCATTTTCCTGAGTAATTAAAAGAAAGCTCAAATATTAAAATCTATGAAGACAATATCTAGCAAACTAGACAATCAGAGCCTTTGAAAGATATTTCCGGAAATAGTCGAAAACCTACTACTCACAAAGTGTCAAAAAACCTTTTTCTTTAGACATATATATAGAAAGTGTATTTAATAAATTTGAAGGTAAATCAAGGTAACGTACTTTATACACTGTACCTATATTGGAATAATTGAAACTAAATTATGTTTGCAAATAAAAACAAATTTAAACTAAACAAAGCTGTAGCATTTGTTTACACCTCGACCCAACATGATCTCCTGGTCATGACGTCACCTGTCATGATTTCATCACTTGTGCTATCATATCATTTCAAAGGTTTCGAATTTTTCAACCATGTAGACTTTTCCACGATACACCTAAATACGGTATGTCAGCCTTTTGAAAAATTACAGCATGACATCAGGTGGGTTGCAGATTTTTCCTGTATTTTACATATAAATTCCACACGTGACGTAGTATACGAACTGTCATTTTTCGGAAAGCTGACAAACCCTGTTTAGGTGTATCGTGGACTTTTCTATATTGAAGGCTATGTCAGCTGTCAATTTGGCATATGGAATGTGTCACTTGTTATATTTAATGTCATTTTTTTCGTTCGCTTCCCATTGATGTTTGCGTGACATTGGCTCTCATAACCTTCTTTCTAGCTCGTTGTTCCATCAATGTCTTCCAAAGTATTTTAATCCATTCTACTGGTGGATATAGTATTTCTACGGTTTCTAGTTCTGTCAGGTAATTTGTCTGTAAAGTTTTTTTTCGGCTCTTTATTAGTCCATTCTTGACATTCTCTCGGACATTTAATTGATTTTACCTGCTGCGAATATTCCAGAACCGGCTTAAAAAATCAGGAAAACCAATTATTCATTCCACTTCTTACATGTCGTATAGCGTTTCTTTTAAACCAAAAATATATATATTAATTTTTCTGTATTTCATTCCGCAGAAAACTTCAATACCTCCTTCAACAATACTTAACCAAGTTGCTGACAAATAAACACAATGCTTGGAAAATGTATTTCTGAATTATTGTTAAGTTGTTAAATCATGAAAGGACTGAATTCATGTTCTATTAAAAATACATTTTAATAAGAAGTGTTATGTTTTTACAGAACTATTTCGTTATTTTTTCTCTGAAGAGGCACAACTGGAAAATATGACTCTTGTATGAAGCATATATCCCAGTAACAATACAGAGCTCAAATATTGATTTACAGTTAACTCAAAACACAAACCATTTAAATATTCCAGAAGTGTCCTTCGGGAACAAAAGAAAAACTTTTACGGTAAGGTAATCTGTGTTGCGGTCCGTATAACTTTCGAAAATAACTAGATAAATAAGAGCTGTTCCCATTCAAATACGAAACCACATGAGTTGCCCTATACTAATCATATTAATGGAAAACAAATTAAGTTCGAGTTCAACCAGAAAAGCAAGATTTAGTGGAGAGTTTGGCCGTGTGGCGTTGAATATTGATTTGGAAATAACCATTTTCTCTGTTAGATTGAGCAATAGAGTTTATTAGCTTGTGCCCTCAACAGAAGAGTCCCTAAAGAATGATTTGTACTGACCGATTTACGTGTGCAGTATCTTCTATTATATTTTATTAACAGGGATATAAACGACAAATAGGCTTAGAACATACATCAACATTTTATTACTAAATGAAATAATTTCCTCACGTTATGAAATAATTTTCTTACCCAGTTCAATTCCAGAAGAAACGGAAGCTGAACCTGATAGCCAAAATAAATTGATGATTAGCAGTTAGGAATAATTTACATTTGAGGCCAAATTATAATAATAATGACATTTAATTATTACCCACAATAATTATCATACAATAAATATCGTGATCTAATTTAAAGCAAACCCAAAATGAAAACTAGTGATTAAAATGGCTTTATTTCAGACCAGTTTTGACGTATGTATTTCAATGAATTTTCTCTAAGCTCTAGCTCTAGCATCTATGTGATAATGGCCGTAAAGTATAAGTGCTTCAAAAAGGCAACCTTCATCACCATATCTGTTCTTCTAAAAAGCCTGTTCTGTTCTCGAATGTAGGTCTAGTCCACCTGTTCAACGTCCTCTTTTCACTGATTTTCTTGTTTTAAGAAGCAAACAACTTTCGGTTATATCTCCAGTCTCCTTAAGAATTTTGTAATTGATTTCTTAGTGAAATAAATGTATTATTTTTATCTATTATTTATTATAAGCTAAATTGCAGTTATTAAAATGATTAACTTAATTCTTATCTATTTCATATTTAAAAAATATAATAATCATAATCCTTATCTATTCCATATTCTCGATAGGTATAATAAATACCTAAATAAAAGCAGTAAATACAAATGAATAAGTTTTAAAATATCAGGCAAGCCAATAAAGAAAATTCTGATAAGAACGTCTATTAATAAAATTGAGGAAGATTTAAAAACATTTTTAGTTCAACGATTAAAATCGCATTGCAAAAACAAATATACAAAATATACAATTAGCATTTAGCAAGAAGGAAACTTGTTGTAATAGACTTCAAATTCGTACAACAGATGCACTTATAAATTAATTTTTGAAAGTATTGAAATATATAGTTGACCTAATCAGGCAATCATTAAACTCATTAGAATGTAATTTGAAAATTGGTTATATTTTGCAAAATAATGGATTATATTTGATACATCGAATTAATTAAAATATTATTAAAAAGCTTATAATTTATACATCAACTTACTCCTTATAATTCTATAATTTCTAGACGGAAACTAAAAAATTACTGAATTATATTATATATACATACTTTTTTCTTGAGATTATATTATTATAATATATTATAATAATATTTATACCCTGTATATATATAAAAGTAGAACCTATTTAACCCGTAAAACAAAAATGTATATCTATAATGCTTTTTTTGTGTCACATTTAAGATGTCTTTTGCCTATATGGAGTACATGTTGTAAAACAAGATTTAATCATGTTCAGGTAGCACAAAATTAGGTGCTCAAAATAATGTTTAACTATGACATAACTACCCACACAGGAACATTGTATAGTGATCTAGAAATTCAGAAAAACTGTTACTTCTTGAACAATGTAAATTAATTTATAAAATTCTAAACGAAAAATTAAAATTTAATTTCACTATAATGTTTTCAAATGAAGTTCACAACTACAATACCAGAGCTCAATCTAATTTGTATACAGTGTATAGTAGAACTAACATAGGAATGCACAGCCCAATTGATTGTGCATCAAGGGCATTTAATGAGTTACCTAGTAAGTTAAAGAGCATACAAAATTTTAAGACGTTTGTAAATAAACTAAAATGATTCGTTTCTGCCAAATAAATGTAATATGTTATATAATTAGAAATAAGATTGTTATCGTGTTGTTAGTAGTATATGGAGTTACACTGATTTGTTGAATATTCTACAATTCTCGAGGCCAGAGCTATATGCACTGTTTTGAGTTATTTATGTAAAACGGACCTGCAAATTTTTTTCTGAAATATGTGCTTGTTTTCAAATTTGTATTCATTCCAATCTAAATTCTTAATCTTTCACAATTTTCGAGATATCCACATGCTTTTTAAATCGACACTCCGTATCACTCGGAAACATATTTACATTATCTACCATGGTCCTGCTAATTGAACAGGAAACAATACAATAAAACTTAATGCAAAAATTTTGTAGGATTTTGTTAAATAAGTGTTTATAAAAGGGACAACAAAAATATGAAAAATTGTAACGTTGTAAATGTAATACAAT
>MU183942.1:216576-283772 GCA_016904865.1 Pissodes strobi
CTCGCGACCTTACTTCCGGAGTACCAACCTGCTCGACAGGTATATCCGTTTGGAGCGCCACTTGACTGAGGTGGTATATATCATTTTTCGAGAAAATTGATAGCCCTTCTCGCCTGAACACTCAAGGCAATCATACCGTTTTCGGAATTTATCATTGCTATTTTTGACCCTCAAGTCTAACTACCGCATGATTGTGTAATTGCATTATTAAGCAAATTAAGGAAAATGTATATTTTCTAAAATTATCAGCCCTTTTTTTAAAGGTATGTTCGATACTAGTGTTTCTATTTAAGATGGCTAGAGATATTTATCCTTTACCCAGGGTCATTCTGTGGAATAGAATTCCTTCTATGGGGTAGAATACCTTTTGTGAGGTAGAATTTTAACGCTGATCTAGCTAATCCCGCAGTTAGTTAGCCGTACCGAGGCCTTTTTTATAGGGTGACGCAACCACATGGTAGAGACGTACTACGCAGGAAGCGCCATTGTCTACAACTCGGCCAGAATCAAGTAAAATCTATTCTATTTTATTTTAGTGCTTTAATTACCGTATATTTCTTACCGTTATATCCGAGTACATCCACCACCGAGTAGCGACAGAAATCTTCGGAACCTTTGATGTTTGGGGGTCAAATTTTCTTTCTCTCTCATTTGACGCGTTCGACAGATAAACAACCTATTTCACTGGTTAAATTGTGGAGAACTCGTTTACACTGTCAATAATTTGAAGTGGACTTAATGAAATAAGAATATTTGTGGTTGAATTAATATGAATATTATTGAAAAACTTTATTAAAAGAATAGTTATTTGTTTTACTAGGCAGCAAAGTAGTAGATTGACTGCCGCGGCTGATAGTTCATAGCCGAGCGTAGCGAGGCTAGGAATTCAGCTAAGGCAGTCAATCTACTTTGCTGCCGAGTTGAACATATAATTTTTTCTCCGATTGTTTATAATGATATATGTATATTGTATATTTGCAAATTATTACAATTCCCACAATCTTTTTATTTTTCCTGTAGTGATAAATTAAGACAAAATTTGATAGAAATCGCAATTGTTGGAACGGTTGGTTGCTATGGAAATGTATATGTCCATAATAATTACAGTTTGACAACTTATGTCAAACGTTTTATTCCCATGGAGACTAATCACTTTGCTGCCTAGGCAGCAAAGTACTTACTTTGCTGCCTGGACAGGAAAATTGATATGTGTCTGCAAAATTAATATTTGCTGTCAATCGGAGAAAAAATATATTGTTTACTTTATTTTATCACACACAAAAGAAACATTTTTAATTTATAGTCTAGAAAAATCAAATTTGGTGAAACAAATTAATAGAAAGAGTATTGCAATATAAATGATTTTTGAAGTGAATACTTCTTTGGTTTCATGGGAGTGATTTTTCCAGGCCGCATCATGACATGGTTTACAAATATTCGTTCCGCGTTACGAAAAAAAATCGTATCATCGGGTATGATTCAATTTGTGATATAATATAAAGAGGCAAACGTATCGGAACCGACTCCAATGATTAAAATAAGTTGAGAATAAGTGAAATTAACCGAAAGTTGATTGGACGACTAATCCAAACTAACCAATTCTATTAAAATTGATTATAACGTATCGGAACCGGCTCAAATAAGTAAAATAAGTGGAAACTAAGTGAAAATAACCGAGAGTTGAATAGACGACTAACCCAAACTAACCAAACCTATTAAAATTGATTATAACATATCGGAACCAGTTCAGATAAGTAAAATACGTTGAGACTAAGTGAAACTAATATAACCGACAGTTGATTGGTCGACCAATCCAAACTAAAAAAATATATATATTGTATATTTATTATATATATAAATATTAAAATGAATGACTGTCTATGTGTCTATCTGTCTCCTGCTCATCGTCGAACAGCCATTAGACTTATTTGCATACGCACCAGACTTAACAAGAAAAAATATTGGGTATCTAAAAGCACTCCTATGAAATAAATAAAATACAAACTATATGTCCTTCTTTGCACAGCATTGCAACGCACGCGGGATACAGCTGGTAGGGCTAAAATAGTATATTAAGATACTAGTTTTAAAAGACCATATTTTATCGCACGAGCACGAAATTAGGAAACGACCCGCTTGCGGGGAGTTTCCTAACGTGCGAGTGCGCTAAATGTCTTTTGAAACGTGTATTTTATACTATTTTTTCTAATTTGCACGTTTTTTAATGAAAAATATTAATTTATTCAAGTCGCGATCAAAAGTTGAACGTCCATCTTGTCACTTTTGACGTCTGTATTATTAGAAATCCCATTCAAAACGGTGTCGAAATTTTTGCTAGTGAGCCTTGACATTGAACAATTTTGTTAATATCATAGCAACCAGTCAACAAAAGTAGTGTCGAAAAGAGCTTCTTTTCGACACTACTTTGCGTATCGAAAAGACTTCTTTATGATACAAAAATAGAAAATAGTTATTTATGCAACAAGTCTGTAAAGTGAATCTTTTTTTATGAATGGGAATATTGTCGCATGAGCCGAAGGCGAATGCGACAATCCCATGAATAAAAAAAGGGTACTTTACACATGAGTAGCATACAAAATTTTTTCTACTATCGAAAAATATATGAAAAAATAAAAATAATATTATATTACTTTACGCACTAGTGCGTAAAATAAATTATTTTACGCACTAGTGCGTAAAATATATTATTTTACGCACTGCCCTAAACGTCAAAAAATATGTCAGTAAACGTCAAAAAATATGTCAGCTTTACTTTACGCACTAGTGCGTAAAATAACTTACTTTACGCACTGCACATTAAAAAGGCCTATTTTACGAATCTTAGAGAGTGCGTAAAGTGAGTATTTTACGCACGGTAGTAGAAAAAATACATTTTGACATCAAATTGATACCTAGTTCTAATTCTTAATTGTCAGAGAAACGGTAAAAACTTCCAGAGGAAAATCCCAGTAAAATTTCCAATTTTTTATTATTTTTATTCCATTATCTTAGGTGACAGATTTTGATTACAAATTGCACTCTTGTCTCTTCACTCTGGTTAATTGGGATTGGTTTTGGTTAGTCTGGGTTAATCTTGATTTGTTTGGGTTGGTTTTATTTAGTGTTGGTTAGTTTTGATTACCTTGGATTAGCTGTAGTTGGTTTAGGTTAGTTTAGGATAGTAGCGTTGATTAATTTGGGTTAATCTCGATTAGTTGGTTTTGGTTAGTTTGAGTGAGTGTTGGTTTCTATTGGTTAGTTTAGAAGAACTGTGGTTGGTTCGGGTTGGTCTTGGTTAGTTGGAAATAGTGAAGAGTCTTTTTAATTGGTTAATTTGGGTTAGGGAGGTAGAGAGGCACTCTTAGCCAAGATTTTTTTTCAAAATACATTTTCGTGCTTCTAAACTTTTTTTTGAAAATGACAATGATGTATTTGCGGCTGAAATTTTTGATTGTCCTGCAGTCCTGGGTCGAGAGAGATACTTAATACCAAAAAATAAACGTATTCTTTTCTTAACGGATTTCCGCTAAACGAAACTAGACCCATGATCGCAACAAATAACATCAACCGCCTGACTATAAATGAAATATCCTTTGCTTCGTCATATGACAGCTAAACAATCTATTTCGCGCAGGCGCCATAAAAATTGCAACCCGTAATATTGCTACTCGGTGGTGGATGTACTCGGGTTATATGTCCTGTTGATTAATGGATTTGTTTCTAGGCGACTGTAGGTAGTGTGCTTTAATTACCATATATAGCTTACCGGTAAGGGAGAGTGGGGGAATGGTGCGCACTTAAGCCGAAACTGATCTGGTGGCTACCTTTCTTATGTTATAGAAAACTTAAAGCTAGAAATAGAAGACCCAATTACCAGGCTATCAATAAGTATTATCTTCATTCCTGTAGGTTTAACCGTATTTGAAAAAAAAATAATGAGAGTATAAAGATGCACTTGCGCACGATTCCCCAACCTGGAGGGTAATGATGCGCAAGAGATGGGTAATGATACGCATCAGAGACAGACGCCAAAATAAAAGAGAAAAAGTGATTTTGGCTACATATTTATTTTAATAATTCTAAACAGAAGTCACATTTGTAGTTGTCTGCAGAATCTGCAGCATGGTTCCATGTAGCACAAAGCACACATCGATAACATAGCTCCCTGTTTTTGCCGGTGTCCCCACAGATAGAACAAGTCTCGTTAAGTTCCTTAGGAGCTTGTAAGGGTGGTGGTATAAAACTTAATTCTATTTCATCCAATTCATCATCGCAACATTTATTTCTATGTGGGCAAATCGTGCGCACCTATGCGCATCATTACCCTCACGCGGTTGGTGGCATATTTTTCGTTAAAGAAAAGAAAAATACTGGTCAAACATTCACGAAAATGTACCAAAATACGTCTAAGGTGTTAAGCATCTAGAAGATAACTCTAATAAGAAGATAGCATACAAATTGTGCAATTACCGTTTTTTTTCTACCCGCCAAATTTAACATACTGCGACTACAAATTGCTAACTGACAACGTGGTCGATCGCGTCAGACGTCAATTGAGCGGTAGACTGCCACGCCAATTAAACTAGCTGCATGACGTGTTAAACCTTAAATATTGTGATGCGTACCATTACCCGCTGCGCATCATTCCCCCACTCTCCCTTATATATCATTTTAATTAATGAATATTTAATCAAATGATTGTAGGTCATTTGCCTTAATTATCGTGTGTTTCTTACCGTGATATATCATTTTATTTACTGATTAAGTATATAGTTAGGCGACTGTAGGTAGTTTGACTAGATCACCCTGTATTTCTTACCGTTATGTATCATTTTAATTAATAAATATATAATCAAATGACTGTCGGTCATTTGCATTAATTACCGTATATAGCTTGTCGTTATATATTATTTTAATTAATGAATTTATAATTAAACAACTGTAGGCCGTTTGACTTCTATCCTTTATATTCTCGTTAATTCTCGTTTAATTTATTGATCTAGCTATCTTGCTTATCGAGCTTGCCTTTAAAATAGATACTTAATTTTATCTTTAGTTAGTTAGAGAATTCATTTTACTAATGCCCGAGAAGCTGATTGAGTTAATTTTTACTGTATCTGGCTGTGAAGCTCATGGCAGTAATTTGCTGAGCATACCTGAAATTTACTAATTTAATTTGTCGCCTTGATATCGAAATCTACTTAAGCTCAATTACCTATAGATATTTAATATTATTTGGTATTATTGAGGACGGTTTGACAACATAGTTTAACAAGTGGTACCTTATGATGCTTTGGTTTATTATTCTTGTAATATCGGTGAGATACCTTACAAGAGATTCTTCTTATTGGTTTAAGAGAGTAACCATAACTTCAAATTGATTTGAGATAGGATTAATTGTCCTGAAGGAGTTGGTGTAAGTTCATATTTTTAAATAAATAAGTTATTTCTAATATTGATGTTTATTTTGGTAAATTGCAGTCAGAATAATAACTAATCGGTGTATTCAAAATTTTTCAATGTTTTTTTACAGAGTATTTTTCTAAATTTTATTATCCTACTTTCAAGGATCAATAATCATTGATAAACTTCTTGTAAAAAAATTAGTGGTGCCCTACTCTAGCTGCAAAGACAAAGGGCCACACCTTAAAAAAATATGCATCGGCTGAGTAAACCTGGCATATGGGCCTAATGACCAATTAGCAAATAAGGTTACATATTTAGCACTCAACGCTTAAGGCTGGGTATAAAATGCTAATAATAGTCAACCTATTTTTGCGGTTGGTAGCACTATAAATTGTCTATTTGAAATACTACAGTGTTTGTAAACCTAAACCAGAAACTCAAATGGGACTTGCCTATTCCATACACGCATACACAAGAGCCATATAAACCGCGTTCTAGCATTCTCAAGATGCCGCTAACTAGCTCGGTATGATATATTTTAAATTAGCTTGTTTCCCGGAGATATGCCAGAGTTTTAACAAAATGTACGCAAAGCTTTAATAAATTATCCTCTAAAACGGAATGCCTTACTCTCCCAGTTCTATGTATTCTGCTACCCTTAATGTAGCTTTGAACACTTAATTAAGTGAAATCTTAATTGCTTAAGAAGTAAATATAATTTAGTAACATAAATTTAAAGTAGAAATGAACATCTCTGGAATATATCGTTTGGCAGAGCGTGAGTATAACACGTGGCCTTAAAAACCACCGAATCATATGAAAAGAGTTAATTCATATACTATGGTTTTCTGTACAAACGTTTCAACGTCAGAAGAGAGGATTGAGGTTAAATTTAAGTAACATGGTAGCTAATAGTATTGTTAATGGTATAAGATCAGTATTTTTTCTTGTCTCAAGGTGTGTCAATTTCAAAAGCATATATCTTCCGATCGGAGTTAAATATCGAAACTCCACGAAACAAAACAAATGCCGCATTTAAGCCTAGGCTAGTTAAGCTGCAGCTTATGGGTCCGCACCACAAAGGGTCCCGCACCACTGCCCCGGTGAAAAATGATTCTACGTCAATTTTTGAAACCAGGTTTTTTTTTTAGTAAATAAATAGTATAAAAGTTTGGTGATAGTAATCATCATTCATCAGTTGCATTTGGTTTAATTGATAAGTATATTGTGGGTTATATAGAATATCTAGAAAAACATACCCAAACTAAACTAATCCAAACTATTGCAATGTGTTTTTGTTGTTTGTAGTAAGCCAGTTATTTTATTTCGATTATTAGTCAAGGTTAGCAAATAAGGTATGTAATATGGGTGTACTAGTTTTGCAAATAAAAATGAAAATATTTATCTAACCTCGATACCGTGGTTTGATTTTGGCTTCCCCGATCAAAACTTTACATGGAACTGTGGAGAGTCCTTCTGAGTATGGGCGTCTAGTGATAAACGTCGATTAGATACGTGATACGGTGTCAGATATACGGCAGCTAATATATTCAGGAAGAGTACCTATTCACTACCCCAGTACTACAAGCCACTGCGGTGGCGGGGGTGAGCTTAATCCCTAAAATCTTAAATCGTAGAAAGATCATTGTCTAAGTGCATAATAATAAAGTGGATTTTAAAACTCTTATCCGACGTCTTGAAATATTCTTTGTAGAATTATTCTACTTTCAGCCGTAATCCTCCATTTGAGCTATCCTCCAAAGAAATAAATCGGGCGATATTGCTGACCACTCAGTTCGTTCTCTTCTCCTAATCACTCTGTCATACTTAAGAATAGAAAATATGAAGCAGTTTGAGTGGATACCTTTCACTTGCATGTTTTCAAAATATGTCTTGCGCAGTGTAACATGTATATCATTATCAGTTTAAATATTTTTAAAGCACTTTGCCTTGTTATCTTGTGAATCTAATGCATTTATAGCTGGTTTACCTTGTTCCACTATATGTTTCAATATTGATTTGACCCCTTTATCTAAGCTCCAGCCTTGTATCAATGAAATTTGATGGCAAATTCCAGTCTTATCAAATTCTTTCTATATATTGATGTATATTTTGAATATGTATACCTAAAATATGTTATGTTGCAAAATTAAATGCACAATCTATTTTATTTTGCTCTTTCCGAATTCCATAACGTAAAGGAGTTTAATACGGGCCCAAATACTGAACTTAAAAGATTTAGGAATTTAATATTTATGCAAAGCGATCTTGCAGTCAGCAGTTTTACGCCATTTCTGATTCACCATGGCCCTAATATTCGAACAGGCCCCTTTTCGGCACCTTCATATATCCATTCGGCTCTCCCCTTTATGACCCGTTAATAATCCAAAAGGTGGCAACAGCGCTATTGATTCGCCGACGCTCTCGGGCTAACAATACCGATGGAGTTCCTCTAACTGTTCTCCTGAGGACATACAAACACTATATAAGACGGTGCCGCTTCATGCAAATTCCAAAGAACGAACGCAACTTTCTCTCTATCGTCTCTTTTATTCCTTCAATTTCTGGCGTATTGTCTTTTTGAAGTCGGAAAGCTTGTTTAATCAAACGACTTTTCGAGAAGTTGTTGAGTAGTTGCTTAAAACTTTCGTGCTTATTGTCAAACGAGGTGAAAAAGGAATGAGCTTTTTTCGGGTGATTGGGGAAAACTTTCACTTTAAAACTAAAATTCTTGTAATTTAGTCAAATAAGGGTATTTGAAAATTGTGATGAAAATTTCAGACTTATTTCGTATAAGAGACTATGCAACTTAAATTTAACTGTTTTGAACATCAATTATACAATGCAACTGACTGGCGAAATGGTTTGCAATTCTCCCTGACTAGTTTGTCAATTTGTTACTGACATAGTTACAAGCTGTTTTATTAATAAGTGAACTCCCTAATCAATTGCAATGTGAAAGATGCCAAATTTAACACTAGGATAGTTTCAAAACTGAGTAGATGTACAAGCTTTAAAAATTATCTCCTTCATAAAAAGCTATGATGTGTATTCTTACATTTATAATGTCCAATGACCGTGGTATCATCTGCAAAGAGCATAAAATCAGTACCGCGGTCACATCTCTTTAAAGGAACAACGGTTCAGCACTCAATAGCTAGGACAGATTTTTATTAAATTTAACAATTTGTTTTCTGATACCTAAAAAAGCTTATCAACAATTCAATAAATTTGTAAAGTTTCAACATATTTCCAATAACCAAAAGTTTTTGTCAGGGTGTGAACTACTAAAAAACATTTAAACAACTAATTAATTATCACCCTGTCCTAAGTTTTAACTTGAAATTGAAAGATATAATGCAAAAATTCAACGTAAATTATACTAACAACGCGAGCGAACAGTGCTGGCAATAATAGACTTTAAACTTACAATGGTCAGCAGATTTTATGATATAAATAGTCAAGCGGACCATCAGTCCGACAGGCTTTTATCTCTCACCTATTCCACTGTCATCTATTGCAGTCCACAGGGACGTGGTAGAGGTTCTAACCATATCATCTAAGCTGAGAACTCAGATCGGAAAATGTAGTTCACAGGAACGTATTTCTTGGGTGATGTACTAAAGTCTATTTTAAGATTAAACTGTCAAAATTCTAAGTCAAGTATTTTTTAAAGTTAAAAAGTTAGAGTGCCTTAAGGTGCTGGGTGAATTTCAGATAAACTAAGAACCTTAAATAATTATCTCATTAAATAACCAAACCTAATCATAAATTAAACCACACCACCGCTCTTAAAGAACTTATAATACAGGGACTAAGACCTCTAAACAATTCAAACCATACCTCAAACGAAAGGGCATGCATGTTTTAGTAATCGGGTATAGTGTAAAGTCATTAATTTTTAGACCAATAGATGCTGTTATTGTTTCACCGAAATGTCTTCGTTATCAGTTCTTCTCCCCTAACGTAGATCGATCCATAATCGGAGCCATATAACCTGCACGCCATCCAAAGCGTGGCGTCACGAATAACTAATCGAAAGTGAGCTACTAAACCAAAAAGCTTTTTGATTTTCTGTCCTATCTCTGCTTCATATTTTATGGTTACCGAAGGAAAACTTCCTCTTCTTATCATACCATCTCCTTCTCCAGGTTGACGATCCAAATGGCAATTGCAGTCCTGGAAACTGCAACAGATGATATTTCCATAGACTAGAGGTCATGAATTCTGGTGCTTTCTGAGTAATCTGTTTCCCTGCACTTTGCTCTCTATTATGAATTGTAGTAACTCGTATCTTTGTCAGCATATGGCCCAGATATTGTAATTTTCCTTCCTTTGTTAGTGTTCAGTAATTCTATTTGTTTGTGCACGCATTGGAGTATTTGGTCTGCATCCATGAAAATCCCAGCATCCGTCTGTATAATTATGTACATTTCGAAGGCTTCTATCCTTTTTCTGTTTCACTTTTACATCCATAAAACCGCATGGGGAAAACGTACCACCTAATCTTCCGAATTCTAAGCTCCAGAGTGAGGTTTGAAAAATGTTTTTTCTCGCTTATTCAACCCCTGAGGATATTTCCTTTTTCGTATCATATTGACTGTTGATGTTAGCTTTTAGATATTATATTGGCGTGACTTGTTCAATTTGTCCTTTAACGCGTAGATGTGCATTTACCGGCATATTTTATAAAAATCATTAGTTTGGGTTAGTTTGGGTTAACCCTATTCGCCAATTGCGCTTTCAGCTGGTTCATATTTCTAGCTCACTCAGCCGTTTGTGATTTTATTCTTTTTAAAGGCGTGGGTTAAAGTTTATGGCAGTTAGAACTGCCGCCACTAAATTTGTACTGTACGAAATTTATTAGAAAATCTGTTTCAAAATCGGATAGTAAAATTTAGAAAAAATACCCTATGAAAAAGAGAGAAACAAAATTAAAATGAGATTAAATTATAACCTAAATACAGTTGCCAAAAGCAGGAATACAACAACCAGTTTATTTAAAAAAAATACTAGTTGGGTAGAACAATCTACTTTCTTAAAATTTAGAAGATTTTCTGATTACTGATGGTTGGATATTATGCTAAAAACAAATTATGGAATATCACTTAAGCACACCACAAGTGATAATTAATGTTCAAATTACAATTTATTGATTGCTGTGTTAATTAGGATTCATCTTGACACTTTAACACTAGAAATTACAACAATCAAGTATCAATTAAAGGATTTAGATCTGGTACTCACTGCGATTAAACTTCAAATCAAAAAGTAGCACGAGTTATGGTACTTAACATAACTAATAGCTATATAAAAATCTCAATAAATTACCTCGATGCCAATTAAAGAGAGGAGTTATCTTTAAAAGAATATTTTAATATTACCCAGTTACTATTGCTTAAATATGTAACAATCCATATGCTGAAATTAGAGAATAAATATCCACTAAATTACGCTTAGCTTATTCCCTTGGCAGCTGTAATATAGAATACCTCTAAAACGTCTTCAAAATGCTAAACTAAAAGGTATTTACCGAATAAAATATATAGAAATAAATATAGCCGCACAAAATAAGGAAAATTGAGCTCAATTGACCGATATGAAGGAGAAACCTTCAATAATAAGGTTTAAATAAGTTAAATTATTTCTGCCATGGGTTTTACAGATAGATATTATCAACTTAATATAAATGGTATAACCACCCTAATTGTACCATGTGAATTTCGATAATATCAAGAGAGGAAACATTGAAATAATTACAGTATATTAGAGGACTGTCTTTTATTAAAATCACTAAATAAGTTCAGCGAACTAAAACTCAGTATCTCTGGGAGTAATATTTCCAGTAGGTGCTTCTCGGTAGATTATATTTTGCTTTTTAACTTGAAAAATTAAAGGTTATTAAATCAAGAACAATGCTCAACATATTAGCCGTGCTGATTTATTACTGAAAGACCTAGGCAAAGGTACCACTGGGTATAACCAGGCTACACTTAACTCTCTGTCTGGTCCTAGCTGGAGAAGACGGCTGGGCTCCTACTCAAGTAAGGAAGGCCCCAAGCAAATGGGTAGTGGTTCCTCTTAAAGACCCTGGTGAAAAATGGTATTTTTTTATAGCCCTGTTACTTAAAAGCACATAAGTCGAACTTACCTTTTGAAATAAAAGTGTTATCACACCGCTCTGCACACGATGCTTCACAACAGCATAGCCGGTACTCTAACAAAAATGCGGGTTACTACGCTTTGTAATATTAACAAAAAAATGCCATCTGGTAATCATCGACCATCAGTTCAAAAACTTAATTGCCATTAGGCACCTTTATGGATGGAAGTCCAGACGAGAAGACCCATTAATTTTAACTTCCCCCGATATATGCTATTTTCATGCGCATCTTCTGGAGGCGCCTCCTGTCAAATAGGTCGGAGTAGGGAAATCCACTCGTAATAGGGATGTTGTGATAATCGGAACCACAATTTAACGGACACACAGAGAAAATTGCGATATAATATTCAGGTACAATTACAACGTTGCAGTTTTTGAGTCACTAAGACATAAACCGAACATTTATCTATAGTGAACTACAAAATCCAGTACGTTTTGTAGCTCATGTTCATCATTTGCTATTTTAACTGTATCATCAGCTTATCTGATGTTTATTATATGTTCCATTTTCCGCGAAGCCTTGGATGGTCGGAAGGGCGGCATAATCATTACCGGACAGGTTCTGAACAGATGATAGTATAGTCAAAGCCCTAGAAACGGTTATGCAGAGATTGCAAGATGTATGTAAAGCCTATGGACTAAAAAATGAACCTTAAAAAGACCAAATTCTTGA
Organism: Pissodes strobi; assembly: GCA_016904865.1. NCBI lineage: Eukaryota > Metazoa > Arthropoda > Insecta > Coleoptera > Curculionidae > Pissodes > Pissodes strobi. The sequence goes on from MU183942.1 coordinate 228,819, forward strand.
TGACAACAAAAAAGGAAAATGTATAAGCAAACCTTGCAATACTTGGTTGACTGAAAGAGCAACATTCGGAATGGTCAAAAATTCAATAAGGTTCCTAAGATGTCACATCTTTTCAACCCTACATTACTTCAGAAGCCTGAACACTGGAGAAGGCTGAAATGGGCAGGCTTGAGGCGTTTGAGAGATGGTGTTATCGGCGTATGCTGAAGATTTTATTGACTGACAAGGTCACGAATGTAGAACTGCGGCAGAGAATTCTGAACGATGAAGCAATAATCAGAAATCTTAAATGTATAAAACTCAAATTTTTTGGATACGTGATGAGAGAACCTAAATATGATCTGCTCCAAAAAAGGGAAAAGAAGCCAAGGAAGAAGAAGAACGTCGGGCTCAAAAATTTAAGAGAGTGATTTGGAATGACAAATAACTAGTTATTTGGAGTAGCTATAAATGCCATAATTATACCCATCCTGCGTTAGCAGACGATACCAGAAGAAAAAGTTTCGACTTGAACTCCATTAAATGCCTTCTTAAATGTTGCTTTCGAGTATAGATTAAATAGGAATGGATATAAGGCACAACGCTGTCGAATTCCCTTTTTGATCAATATATCTTCTGGTGTTTGTTCTATCTTGATCATTGCCGTTTGATGCCAATAAGGTCTATAGATAATCCGCAGATCCTCCTTGTCGACTCCGGTTCCCTTTAGAATTATGATCATCTTTTGATGTTTAACGCAATCGAACGCTCTTCGACAATCGATGAAGCATGCTACACATACATATTTACGTTCATGTCTCTAGCACTCTAGGTAGAGAGCTTCATGTAAGTATATCCAATTCATTTCGAAATGCAAACTGAGTGTTGCCCATTTGATGTTGTCATTGTGGATAATTCTAAGGATAAATTTGAGTAGAAAGTTAGCCTTTTTTTGGCAGTGTTATAAGTGTTGACTTTAGTAGTATCTTGCATGGGTTATGGATTCTGATAAAAATTATGTTATTAGGTCATAAACAACTTCGTCTCTGGTTATTTTTAGAACTGGTTCATTTATTTTTTGGTCTATCGGTGGCTGCAAGTGCGAGGTCTGTCAAGTATTTCTTGCCATCTCATTTTATCTTTTACGCCTAAAATTCATTCGACATTGTCCCTTAAGATTGTTTCTTGAAGCTATTTTATCGACCTGTCACTTCCCTAATTTTTTAAGCACACTAAAGATCTGCCTTCAAATTGCTCTATCTCTAGGTATTTTATCGACATTTACTTTTCTTTTGCCACTTCTATCATAATGTTTAAGATTTCTTTTATCACTCAAACTTGCTTCTTACGGTTTATTATGAATTCGATGTTTTTTTCTTAAATTTTCGTTATTTTTGTCAAATTTTGCCAATTCTTTTTCAGTTTTGGAGCTTACCTCTTTCTTGTTATAATTTTTTAGTTGTGCGATGCCTATTTCTTTTTTTTTGAAATTCTTTCACTTTTGACTCTCAGGAATCTCTTGACTTTAAAGTACATTATGGCAACAAACATATATTATATTCGCTCTCACTGCCTTAGATATTCATGAATGCTTCTTCTTTCTTTGTCGTGTCCATCTGATGACTTTCATTTGATCAAACAACAATGTCAATAGGGAACTTTAACAGTTATATTTCAATATTGTTCACGATCAAGCAGTCAAACTTAAAACGCTTCACTAAGTTACGCAAACTATCGTTGTTTGAGTGCAATTTTAAGGAGTTATGACAATATTGGCAGCAAATATTTCTCGAACTTACATTAACAGTGTTGTATTTAGTTTACTAACATAATATTTACCGTGCACCAGTATTTTACGCTAGTTGCCTAGAATAACATCAAAGGATGTTACTTTATGGAAACTGCTTTGCATTTTAGAGTAATGTAAACTGGAGTAAATATATTCCAGGTTATAATGTTTAGTTCCTTCATAACGAGCGGAAAATTATATGAAAGTTTTGAGGTCATGGCGTGATGCGTTGCATGTTTTGTACTTCTAATAAAAAAAGTTTTAATTTGCCTGCTCTTTTGCACGAATATCTTTATCAATTGATAATCATATTAAAAAGCATGCCAGATAAAAGCTTAAATTTTTATTGGATATCAGTGGTCTCTGCACATATAATCATTATACCTGAACATGCAACGTGTCGCATCACGCTATTCCCTCGAAACTTCTATAATTTTCCGCTCAATCTGAAGGAACGTTATAACCTGGAAAATGTTTACTCAAATTTACATTTTCCAGAGCTTCATAAAATAGCTGTGTTCGGCCGTTGACCATTGCTTGTACTGAACTATTAAAGGCAGGTAAAATAAACCAAGCAAAATAAATTGTAAAAAGAAGGAAATCGTATGGTCTTATTATGATATTACAGAGTGGAGAATAGAAAAACCAAAGTTAATTTATCCCTGCTCTTCAAATGATAAATATCAATATGAAATCGTATTTTTCTAGAGAATGAAGTGGGTGCTCTATCTGATATTATTTCTTTTAAACGGTAAATGGCAATTTCAGCAAACGACATGTACACGACATCAAAGGCCTATTGAAGCCTTAAAGATGGATTTTGAATTAATTAATTAAAATTCAAATTCAAAAATGCTTTATTGTCCAAAGAACTAATCTCATAGACAAAGCTGTATGAAATAATAAAAGAAAAACAACAAACATAAAAACGAAACAAACAAGAAACAAAAATATCTTAAAATAATCTTAAAAATATCCTAGAATATGCTGTCCGCATAAAACTTAGAAACTATCAATCATATCAAAAATCTGTCTAAAATCAATAAAATGCCATACAAATATATATCATTATTATAACAGTTAACTATGGAAACAACATGATTCATTGAAAAGCGCAGCATACTAACTCAAATCAAACTAAATCAAACTAAGCTTCATTATCAAAAAACAGTGTTCTCATTGAGTAAGACCAAAATTCAACCCTGCAACATATAAAAAACATAAAAAACAACAATAAAAAAGGCAAAACAGACTGTTGACAGTTGCAACAAAACACTAGGCAGAACACCATCATACAAACCAGCCAGAGTACAAAAACCGCTCACTTCACAATTACAAAACATCATTGTAAAACTCGTCCAAGCAATAATAAGCCTTATTTATTAAAATGTTCCTCACAAACCGGTTAAACCGCCTGTCACTCCCTATATTTTTGCATTCCAGAGGCAAGCGATTGTACATCTTTACACCCTCGTATATAATTGAGTGTTTTGTATGGGTGCTTTTAGGAATGCACAGACCTATATTCTCACTGTTATACCTTGTCACGTATGCATTTGTATTCGAGTCATTAGAACCCTTGTACTTTTTCCAGATCAACTCAACTGTCATAAGGATAAAGTTAATGTGCGAATTCCCTGTCTAATAAATAGTGGTCTACAGTGATCTCTGGAACCAGCTCCGCATAAACATCTCACAGCTCGCTTCTGTAATACAAAAACATACTGTATGAGATGCAGGCCTGGGAAGACCCAAAATTTAATCCCTTATCTCAAATGAGACTCTACGAGGGCAGAGTATACATTTCTATCCGTTTTCATTTCAAGTTCATTGCGAACCAATCTTATGGCATAGCAGGCCGAGGCTAATTTTTTTCTCAACACAAAATATGCGTATCAAATTTGAGTTTTCTACATTTTCCCCATTTAGTGAGAGATTTGGAGCTTCTCCCTTAAATGTTAAGTTAGTTTTGCCTATGTTAAAAGTAAGCCTGTTTGCGTCACACCATTTCTTTATAATTTCAGTATCATTATTTTTCGTTTCTCCCAAAGTGGCGTTATGTGTTCCTAGCCACAGAATTGTGGTATCATCTGCAAATAATGTGAAGGATCCATTAATGCTGATGGAAGCTAGGACAGGTGAGAAACAATAATGGTCCAAGCACTGATCCCTGTGGGACTACAGAATCCATGGTTTGCACAGGTGGTATACTGCCATGGCCACTAACCACCTGTTTCCTATTTGCTCAAGCCAAGTCAAAGCACAGCTTCTAAAGCCATAACGAGATAGCTTCTGCAGTAGTATTCGGCGATCCACACAATCAAATGCCTTGGAAAAATCGCAAAATACCGCCGCGGCCATCTCTCCCTCATTCAGTTCCAAATAAAGCCTCTCAAGTAAATTAAAAATCGCATCACTAGTGCCTTCCTTTCCCTGAAATCCCAATTGGTTTTTATCAAGTTAGTTATGTTTTTCCAAAAAAAATATAACATCAACAATCTTTTCTATAATCTGTTGGAAGTACTGAGATTGGTCGAGATTGGTCGAAAACAATAGGGATCATTAGAGTTTCCACCCTTAAAACGAGGTTTCACTGGAGCCGGAAATATTTATAATTCCAGCAAACTCTTCAAGCACTGCGTCTGGAAGATTAATACAGATCTTCAATGAAACGCCATCAATGCCTGCTAAATTTTTATTTTTTATTGATCTAAGTATACTGCTTATTTCATTTGCATTGGTTGTACCAAGCAAAAGGAATCTCGTACAGATACATCTCGTAGAAAATCCGTAGGACCAATCCTAGAACATATACCCTTTCTCAAGTTTTCGGCCACCGAACAATAAAAATCATTGAAGCCATCTGAATCTATATAAAAACTGCCATACCTAAATTCATAATATTCGAAACCATTCCCTTGTGGCAGACTTGTCTCCCAATTTAGATCAAAAAAGCCTTTACCAGCGACTGAAACTTATCACCGCAGACAGGAGCAAATTACAGCAATTCATCAAGAACTGGAGAAAGTTCAAACTTGGGGCAACAGAAATTTGGTCCAGTTCAATGCAGCAAAGACCCAAGCAGCCACGTTTACCAAGAGGACCAATACGGCGGGCCCTGACATCATTATGGCAGGATCGACCATTCCTTCATCCTCGTCAATCGGACTGCTGGGTATCTCGGTCAATAGCAATATGTCCTGGTATCAACCTCTGTATACACTGTATACACCGCAAGAGTTGCTCTTGCCCTACAAAGCGCACACAAGACCGTGCTTAGAATGTTGCTCACGCATCTGGGGTGCCGTACCAAAGCACACCCTAAAGGTGCTGGATTCCATTCAGAAGAGAGCTGTGTGTCTTGTCGGCGACCCGGAGTTGACCCGGAATCTGGATAGTCTGGAACACCGCAGACATGTGGCCGAGATGTCTCTGTTTTACAGATACTTTCACGGCAGATGTTCCCAGTATTTGGCCCGCCTCATCCCGCTCCTGGCAAGCCTGTCAGATAGTCACGGTAAGAGCGCGCCAATTCGTCAGTCAACTGGAAACAACTTGAACATCGCTTTACATGAACTCCTTTGTCTGACGCACTGCATCACTGTGAAACTCACTCTCAGGACATCTGTTTCGCCCTAATTACGTCCTGCGACTATTCAAGAGCCGTGTCTATCAACATTTTCGCACCCACACCGCTCGTCGAGCGCCATAGGATCTACCTTTTTAGTGTGTGTGTCACTACCAAAAGAAAAAAAGAAAAAATAATAAAAACCCAGCCCGTTCAACGTTCGAATATTGTCAAAGAATGATAGGCGAAGGTAAAAGATGATTATCCCATTATTGGTTTAAATTGTGGACGGGCCGGTATCAAAATTTGCCTTGACGCTCTCCCTCTCCACTTCCGTTACCGGAACACATTCTGTGCCACTTTTGTAACACTGGCTTAAGCTCTAGATACAGTGCGCCTAAAGAAGTGTCACATCAAAAACATTACCTGTATGTTATTTTTTTGTTTTAAACACTATTTCTTACTCATGGACTATTGCTTATAACCAACATGTGACTTATAAATCACTTTACTGGTCTGAAATGACAACAATAGTGATACTCTAACCAACCGACTAACCCAAACTACTAAGGGGTTTTAATATCATTGGGGACCAACGTTTAGAGGGAGGGGGAACGCGTGAACTACTAAAATGCATAAACTACTAAGTAAATATCACCCTGTCCTAAGTTTGAACTTGAACTTGGAAAATATTATTGAAACATTAAAGACATAGAGCACATGTTCATGAACTCAGGAGTTGCCTATCTGCAATAGTAATATTCAAATCTACGATAAATTTGTCAAAGTTTTGGGAAAGATAATTTGCATAGTAGAATCTGTCAAGTAGTTCAAGTGCAGTTTAAACTCTGAGTGTACTTAATACAAAGCCAACCATAAATGAAACACAACACAACTCTTGAGGAAACTAGATTTGTAAAGCATTGAGTAAAGACCTATAAACAATTCAAAAATGTACCTCAATCGAGAGAGAATGCGCACCTTAGTAATCGGGTATAACATAACCTCATTAAGTTTCTGACCAATAGACACTGTTAATGTTTTTTTCGCTAAATCTTTGAACAATTGTTTTTAACTAAGTGCTGTCTTTATCATCTCCCCTCACATGACGTAGATCGATCCCTTATCTGAACTATAATTCCTGTTCACCAATCAAGTCGTGGCGTCACGCAAAAACTATACGTGACAATATGGCAACATTTCGTTTCAGTATATTACATTGTTAGAACAAATGGACGGTGTATTATATCGCAAGAGGTTTAGGTACACATTTAGCAGCTTCTGCCGTATATCTCTATAAAGCAAGCTTTCCCGACTATATTATAGTTGCACGCATAATTTTAATTAGTTCGAAAGCGCTCACTAACATATTTGCACACAAAGCTGTTCAAGGAACGTGGGAACGCGAATTTGAATTGCAGAATACGCTCTGGCTCTAATCTAGTTTAGATAGGAGAATGAGTATGAGCTGCTCTACCTGTGGCGCGGTAGGGACCCGTAGTTTTGTAATTATCTTGTTCAATTTATTTTCTACTGTTGGCCATTATATTGATATGCCTTTTCAAAGAATATATTTGTTTAAATTTTCGTATCAGATAAAGTCAATTATAGTACTCGATTGCCTGATCAGAATCTTAACAAATACTGAGGAATTTTCCAGTAGAAGAGTGCTATAAACCGTTTTGTTCTGTGAATGTTGAGATTGCTCTGAATGTTCTTGGCTTTTGTTTAAAAGTTGCTCAAATGTTAAAGGTCCCCGATAGTAAGTTACCGGTAATTTAATTTCTGGTGGGAGCTTTCTTTAACAACGTTGATGACAGGCATCAATGGTTTCAATATTACTTGAAGAGTGGTCGAGCTAAGCGATCTAAGTGCCGATATTAAAATTGAGGGAAATCACAGAACACTGTTTGGTGCTTAAATGTATACTCTTTTTTATTGAAATTCGGTTTTACTAATAAATACAGATGTACACTAAAAGAAATTTTCAATGTTAATACACCGAAGAAACTAAGTAAAAGAAAATAAATGGAGAAAAGATGAAAATGTTCTAAATCTACAGAAATAATGTATTTAAATTTAAAATAGAGGCTCTATTTTCGTGATGAATGAATACTAGCATTGCGCGAAGTCTTGTTCTTTGCAATGTTAAGTGTTCTGGCGAATTCACACTTCTTCATAAGAGTCCAATTTTGCATTTATTGTTCTAATCACCTGGTATTTCCATTACCTCATTCGACTAGCAATGTCTAAATATTGTTATGAATTGAATAATTTTCTTATTTGTTCTAAATTTTTTTCTGCATTTTGAATGTTTGGTTAAGAAATTGGCAATGCCGGAAAATCAACCATTTTATTATATTTGGAGAATAAGCCATCTGCTGCATTCTCCCTAATAAAGAAAATCGGTAAACTCGAGGGCTGTAGCTACAATTTTCTTATTATTTCAGATAGTGTGTAAAGTCAATATTAACTGACGCTATAAATTCGGAAGGTCGAGTTGCCGTCAGAACAGGTTGGTAATGCGTGGGTCAAGCGGTGCTTTATGCTTGAAAATTATTTAAGATAATTATTGTCGAGTTGAATAATCGTTTCTTGCAGCTAAATTGTTTAATTAAGTAAAATAGGATTCGGTATATCAGTCTTTGACAATTATTTCCGAAATCGAAGGGAAGTCTTTCTGTGCTGGACAAGTGTAGATCACAATGTCTAGCAAAGAAAAACAGAATTTCTATCGGCTTCGATTCTAGAATTGGTCACGTCGCGTCCTTACTTTTTGGTAAGTCTTCCTTTAGACGGAAAGTCTTCAGTGCCATTTTGAGTAGATCTACCGTCCAGCCTATACTTTGAAGTTTTGGGCTATAACTTGCCGTACTTTTTTGGACTAAATGTCTTTTAGTGCCTAAGTTCTATTCCTTAATTGGAATCTTATATGGCACTATTGCGCGTAAAACCCTTTTAAATGACTTGGTAATATAAACACACTTGCTTGGTTTGAGGTATTTCAGAGCAAATAAAAGACGGTACATTCGTGCAGGTTTCAGTTTGTTGGGCGCTCGTTAGTTTTAACGTTAATGTGTTGTCATATATTTTTTTAATAAACAGAATGATATAAATATAAAAAAGTGAAAGAGCTTAATTGGAAACAAATAATAACTTAATATATGCCAACAAATATTGAACTAGATCATATCAGATGTAACAATATAACATAATAAATTATTACGAAAGTTCTAATATCAATTAAAACTAACTAATGATGAACGCGATATGCATAAGGTATCTATGGTCACATGGACTAATACTTAAAATTTATCAGTATAATTCCTATTGCTACTAACCTTTGTGCACGTCTGCCATGGTATACGTGTCGCAGTTGTACATGAATAAACCTTAACGGTTCAGTTTATTTTATTCAATACGCTTTATTTCCCCTGAATATTACTTCTTTTAAAAGTAATTAGTATAATAAAGTTATGTTATGCCTGTTCCAGCCCAAGTTGTCTAAAATTTAATGACATTGCATGGTATAATAAGTGCATGAATTAATAAATTTCGAACAAGATTCAAGAATAATACTTTCTATATAGCAGTAATGTGCGGTACATTCAATCCCCTCTGAGAACCATTAGAGAACTATAATTTAGTGATTTACACCATGAAAAAAGAAATCCCCCTGTACAGAAAATAAATGAGCATGTACAAAATGTAATATGTATTTATGTACAGGGTGTTCACCCATAATGTCCCCCCCCCTTTAACTTTGTTAATTTTTAAGCTACAAAAAAAATAAAAAACAGAATTGTAGGGTTTTTATGTAGTTTTTGCACACGTAAACAAAAAACAAAAAATTGTATAGTATACAGGGTAGATCAAAAAGAACCATTTTTTTAATCTAGCCCTCATTTTTTACTCGATTTTTCGATTCTACCTAATATTTTATGAATTTTTAATATAACACACTATATGCCTAGTCCTAATACTTTAGGAGTTATTGACAGTTGAAGTCGCTATTTTTTTATTATAGTAATAATTCTTTAATCATTTTTAAAACAGAAGACACAAAATCACTACTCAAAGCAATGAGGTTGAATTGAGGAAACTCAATATTTTCACCTCAATGACTTCAAAAGCTAAACAAAAAGTTATATTCTTAGGTGGCTGTTGCCATAAAAAAATAAAAGAACAAACAAAATAGCGAATTCAACTGTCAATAACTCTTAAAGTATTAGGAATAGGCATATAGTGTGTTATATTAAAAATCCCTAGAATTTTACGTAGAATCGAAAAATCGAATAAAAAATGGGGGCTAGATTTAAAAAACTGTTACTTTTTGATTTACCGTGTATACTGTACAATTTTTTGTTTTTTCCTTTACGTGTGCGAAAACTACATTAAAAATCCTACAATTTTGTTTTTTATTTTTTTTTGTAGCTTAAAAATTAACAAAGTTAAAGGGGCAGGACATTATGAGTGAACACCCTGTACCTAGCTACGCCTATGTAGGGTTTTTGGTGATGATGACGAATGAGAGCAAGGCTCTCGCCTACAGGCACCCCTTGAGGATGGAAACGGCGCAATTTGTTCGCCTCCGCATGTGGCCAGTTACCAAAAGGAACCTTGACTTCAGACTCTGGTTAATTAGTTTACTACACCAAACTGGTAACTATGCCAACTTCTCTAGCCCCGAATGAGATTATCCCGATAAGGGTGAATTAGAGCTTCTCAAATTTTTATCAGGCTTACGCACTAAGTCCTCTTTGGAGGGTTTACCAACAAAGAGAAAGAGGTCAAGTCAAGATCGTCCACCTCGAACGCCAAGTTCAATGTTTAAGGGCCAGAAAAAAATCGATCAATAGGCCAGCTTTACATGGTCCTGCGACACACTTAAAATACAACAAGATGGTTGCAACCAAATTTAATAACATCTTCAATATGTAATGAAAAGTACCTAAGGCTGTATGATATTATATGTTGCTGGCAGGACAAAGAAACCCGACGATAAAACCATTATCTACAATGACCAAATAAACAGAAATCACTTAAGCAACCACGGCGGTGTTGCCAAGTTTAGAGAACCACCAAAACATCTTGCCTGCGTACATCAAACGAAAGCGAAAGACAGTCGTTTAACATTAAACTGATGTTAGCATATCAATAAATTATATTGTTTCTTGTTGGCTTGGTCCGCAAACACATTCCAACACAACATTCCAAGAGTATCCCTCAATAGGCAACCAACAATTTTTGCCAAGTTAGCTGTGGCTGTCTCATCTGACGTCTGAAGGTTATGATATCAGTAATAAACATTCACTAAATTTTTAACTTTTGCTATTAAATATTGAAACAAATACAGGAAACTAATCTACAAACTTCAAAATTAATATTTCTGATATCCATGAGATTGTTTTAATGTATATTATCACCGAGAACGTGATTATTCGGGAAGGTAAAAGAATTATTGAATGTTTGGAAATGCACTGCTATAAATGCCTATGACATTGAAAGTTTCCCTCGAACGATGGCCAGAATAAAGTACAATTTATTGATTGATTATGTGCTAAGCCAGTGAAACACACATTTTTCCTGAAACAGTCTGGTAAAAGGCTAGGGTCATACGACAACCATGCACCTTCGATGTGCGGGAAGCTATGGTGCTTGTTACTAGAATTAAAGCAGCGCCGGACAGTTTATGTTGTGCTAACGAAAAGTTGGCTCGAGAGCGATCAGTGTGAAGCTGAATGTCGATGCTTTGGCGGCGAATAACGCGGCGTTTGACGATGGAGAGCGTCGGCAGCCAGTGGCGGAGAGCTATGAAGCAGGACAACCACGAAATAAAATGTCGGTGAGATTACCAAAATTAGAATTAATTAAATTCGACGGTGACTATCACCAGTGGCCTGCTTTCTGGAAGCAATATAATTCAGCTATTTACTCAAGTGCTTCTCTTAACGAATCCGATAAATTTACATATTTAAAATCTGTTTTAACGGATAATGCAGCTGTAATAGTTCAAGGCCTAACGACTAGCAAAAGCAGCTATAACGATACTATAGAGCTACTTACTGCTGAATTTGGAAACACCGAGAGAATAGTTGATACATTCAACAGTTATTATCTTTAACTCCAATAAAAAACAAGTCAGATGTTTTATCGCTAAGGAAATTGTATAACACCGTAGCAAAAATTACGAAATCATTGCACACTTTAGGAATCCTCCCAGTAGTTACGGGATCATGGTCATATTGATAATTTTAAAAGTTTTACCATTTTTCATGCGAATCGATTTTACTAAACAACAGGCCACTCAAATGTCTTTTATCGTATATTAAATTAGAAGTTGACTCTGTCGAATAAGCGCGGATTTTATCAGGAGAAAAATCAATCGAAAATTCGGAATACAAACGCGATAAGACAAAGTTTCAATGGAAAAGTAAGTCCGATAATGACAGTTCTTATACGGCAGCGGGTTTATTTACAGCGGCGAATGAAAGGTGCTTATTTTGCAAATCTAACGAACATTCTTCAACAAATTGCAATACGCTAATGACATTACAAAAGAAGAAAGACATTTTAAAGGAAGGTGGTCGGTGTTTTAGATGCAGTAAAGCTAACCATAATTCCCGAGCTTGTCATACTAGAATAGCCTGTTTAACGTGTAAAGGCAAGCATGCAACCTCTATGTGTGATCCAAATTACGTAAAATTACGAAACGATAAACAAAATAAGGGACAATCGGAATCAACAAACTTGTTTGCTAACGGAAAATTGGACAATATCTACTTACAAACCGCATGCGCGCGTATTTAAACGGAGAATAGAACGGACAATCGGCCCTTTATACGACTAGTGCTAGATGGTGGAAGCCAATTAACTTTTATCAAAGAATGCGTGTCCAGACAGTTAAATTTGCCCGTTATAGGAACTCACAAAATCGCGATTATTAAATTCGTAAAAAATTAAAAGGCTCCAGAGCGTTAATGAAGTGTGTATCATTGACATTGCAAGGTTTGAATAAAGATAATACGCCAATTAAAATTAACGCTGTGGAGGTACCAGAAATATGTTTCGGCTCGTTGGTGCCCCCTTCCGGAAATGATCCGGAAATTCAAAGGTTTAGTCAACGTAATCAACTTGCGGATATTTGTCCTCCTAACTTTGAGGTTTTGCCAGGATTTTCGATACTAATAGGTGCTGACGAATATTGGAAAATTGTTGAAGAAGAAGTAAAGAAGCTTTCAGATACCTTAACGGCGATCCGTACAAAACTTGGCTGGACTATTCACGGAGGAAGCAATGAAGATGTCTTTGCAGCCAACATGGTGAACGCTTTATTTGTACACGCACAAGACAATGATATTCAAGATTTGGATATCAAAAACTTTTGGGATCTAGAAACCATTGGCATCAAGCAACCGGAAAATCAGTAAAAACTTAATACTGATCGTTTTATAAATGAAAATGTATCATTTGGAAGAGATAGATATTAACAAAGGTTTTCAACTTAACTCAAATTACGATACTGCTTTATATAGAATTAAATCACTAACGAAAAAAACTTATTCGAAACGATAGACTATATAAATATGATTGTGCAATGAGAGGATATTTAAAGCATGATTGCGCTGAACTAATATCTTAATCTACTGACAATAGTAAGGCCTATTATATGCCGCACAGGTCGGTATATAGGCAGGATAAGGACACAACTAGGGTTCGTTGTGTGTTCGATGCTTCTGCACATCTGCCAGGATTTTATGCATTAAATGACTTACTTTCTCCTGGTGAAAACTTAGTACCTTTGCTCCTAAAATTTTTTATCAATTTTAGGATTGGTAAAATCGGACTTATTGCTGATATCGAAAAGGCGTTTCTCCAGATTGAGCTTAGCAAAAAAATCGAGATTTCCACCGATTTTTGTGGTACGCAGAACCGATAGAAGACGTAGGGAAACTACCAGATATCGCTGAATATTGTATGAAGCGTGTAACATTTGGTGTTACATGTAGTCCATTTTTATTAGCAGTGACTTTAAGAAAACATTTAACGCATCAGCCTGAAGAATTCAAAGAAGTGACTGGGCTGACCTTTTACTAAAATCATTTTACATTGACGACTTGATAATTTCAGTGGATGATATGGATTTGGCTTATCAAATATATGACAAGAGAAAACGCATTTTATCGAGAGCCAACATGATCCTTGAAGACGAGTCAGTTAACAAAATAAAGAAGGTCCTTGGTCTCATATGGTTCACCGGAACAGATGAATTAGGCCTTGACATTAAAACGGTTTTGAACACTTTCCTAAAACAACGCCCTGTTGTTACGAAACGCAAAGTTTTGCAAACAGTATCCAAAGTTTATGATCCATTAGGCTTTGCGTACCGTTTATTGTCAGAGCAAAAATCTTACTACAAGAAATGTGGAAAAATAAACGTGACTGGGATACCACTTTGCCAGATGATCTAGTAGATAAACGGACAAAGTGGACTAATGAGTTACCGGAAATATCAAACTTTGTTTTGCCAAGATGTGTGGTTCAGTCCTCCAAGCATCGTACAGAACTTCACGTATTTTCGGATGCCAGCCCTTATGCATATTTGAGGTCAATAAATGAAAACTATGATGTAACGTCCCATATTTTAATAGCCAAAAATCTAGTGGCGCCAATCACCGAAATGGGAGATAAAGCTCTAACATTACCTAGGTTAGAACTTACAGGGGCACTTTGCGCAGCAAGGTTACAAAAGTTCATAGTAACGAATCTAAACTTCGAGATTTCGGCCTGCGTTTTGTGGACAGATTCGAAGAGCGCGATGCACTGGATAAATGGAAGAGCTAACAGATGGAAACCATATATTGCTCACCGGGTATCTGAAATTCAAACACTTGACTGTCGGAGAATAGAGGCACTGTCCAGGACTAGAGAACCCAGCCGATTTACTAACGAGAGGTATCAAGGCGAAGGTCCTTGTTACATCTGAACTTTGGCAATTTGGACCCGAATGGTTGACGAAAGGAGAAAACGAATGGCCTAACAAAGACAATAGTGAAATAACTTTGGACGAAGTGGCAGTTTCTTTGTACAAACTGGCGTTAACGACAAGTGTCAAGAAGATATTTTTCCGATGGAAAATTATATTAGTCTTGACAAAATTCTAAGAATAATGTCTTATGTAATTAGATTTATCGACCATCTGAAAGATCCAAAAACAAGACAAAAAAGTAGGAACGTGACCGTCAAAGAATTGCAAAGAAGTGAAAATTATTGGATAAAACTGACTCAGCAGAAAAATTTCAAGAATGAAGTGACGTCATTGAAGATGGATAAAAAACTTGAAACGACTTCCAAAATTTTAACTTTAAACCCATTTTTGGATGAGGTGGGGATCTTACGTCTAGGCGATCGACTTCAATAATCATTGTTGTCATACGGTACAAAACATCCAATCATCCTACCTAAAAAATCTGAGATTACTGATAAATTAATTTGGAATTCCCATATCAAAATGAAGCATGGAGGCGTTAACGCTACACTAACCGATCTAAGAAAAAATATTGGATCATACAGGCTAGACAGCGTGTCAAAACTGTTCTACATTCTTGTCTAAAATGTAGAAAATTGAGAGTAAAACATGCTAATGAAGATTTTGCCCTATTACCGAAGAGCCGATTGAACACGGCTGCTCCATTCCAAGTAATCGGAGTAGACTTTGCAGGACCACTTTTTGTGAGTTCAGAAGCTTGCAAAACAAAGGTGTACATAATGCTACTAACATGCGCAGTCGTGAGGGCCATACATCTAGAACTTGTTCCAAATTTAACGACAGAAAGCTGCATCAGGGCGTTGCGCCGATTTATTTCGAGGAGGGGAGTACCAGAAATCATGTATTCGGACAACGCAAATACTTTCAAAAGAACATCAATGGAATTAACCCAATTTTCACAAATTTTGTGTGAGCAAGAAGTACAAAAGGAGGCCACTAAAAACCACATCGAGTGGCATTTCATCGTTGAACGAGCTTCATGGTGGGGAGGTTTTTGGGAAAGGCCTGTCACAATCGTCAAATATGCTCTAAAGTTAACTTTAGGCAAGAAAAATATTGATTACGATGAACTTCAAACTACGTTAACTGAAATAGAAGCTACAATTAATGCAAGACCACTAACGTACATTCATGACGATATAGAAGATTTGTTAATATTAACTCCAGCACAGTTCTTACTGGGCTCGAGGAGCTGTAGATTTTCTATCAACATCAACGACCCGGATATGAAAAGAAATGCCGTGTTAAATAAATGAAAATTAAGGAACGAACTAGTACAAAATTTTTGGAACAGGTGGACTACGGATTATCTACAACAACTAAGATCTGCAGCTCATATGAACGTAAATGTCAAATCAACTTGTTTCAAGGTTGGCGATATCGTACTCTTACATGAACAAAATAGACCTCGCTTGTCATGTCAAATTCGAGTGTGCGAGGTGAGGCTTCCGAATAGAACCCTCCTTAGACAACCCATTCAGTTGTTGTACCCGTTGAAAATCACTGCCGCCGGAGAGGATGTTGAAAAATGCGAAACTAATCAAACCTCAGATATAAACCAACCCTAATATCTTGACACACAGTGTCACTGTGTCACTGTCAGTGTAATCGAGAAGTCGAGCCAATATAAGATGTTATCGGTCCGGCAATTTATGTTTAATTAACGTTTTATGAATATTTATATATTACAATCATTTTGATGTTATCATATTGTCCCAGATTCCCTAATATCTTCCCTATAATCTGAGATATTGTTCTTCAGTTGAGTAAATAGTGTTTACGTATCCGGGCTGTATTATTCATTGACAAGTGGTAACCAGTCTACAAGTTTAACTATCGTGCGGCCGAATTTTCAAGCGAAATATCCGTAAAAATCGAATTCCTTCATGTATTGGAAAGAGTTTTCTTGGTCTTTACAGGTTGGGTTTTTATGTAACATTGGGTTCTCCTCTCAACTTATGTTTCTCCGTTCACAGCAACGTTTCCATCATCATGCCGGGCATACAAGCAGCTCCACTTTTAAACGTCGTATTCAAACACTAGGATGGAATTGGCACTTAGACGTTATAGTGGGACATAGACCATATCGTTGTAAAAAGAAAGGAAAATTCACAATTTGACAGTTAAATCATTTAGTTCAACTACTTTTCACATAGTTAATATTCATATTCTATTGCGTTACTTCATTTAATATTAATCTAAGGCTTTTTTAATATTTTTTTATATATTTCTTATTACATCTTGTCATTATATTAAATTGTATACATTCGCAGAAGTAAAAAAAAATTAAAATTATTGTTGTATTCTAATTTCCTGTCGAATGCCTTGGAGAAAATTATTTCAAATACTTGTAATATTAGTCCTAGCTAAAGTCTTGTCGAATGTTAGGAGTTGCCATCTGAGTTCCATATTGTCTGATTTATTCGTAAATGATATTTCGTTTTTTGCTGAGGTTATTACATGTTTGATTTTTGAACTGCAGCTTGAATTGGTTAAGCTGTTCGTCATCATACAATCAGCCTCTTGAGAATAAAATTTCAATTGATAAATTATTGATTGATATATGGGGGTCAATCAAGACTTAGTTTAGCTTCATCACGTTAAATGACATTACACAAATCCCCAAATAAAACTAAAATATAAGTGCCAACAAAGTATTATAAAAATATGTTTTCGTTGTCACAATAAAGTATATTAAAGGCGAACTTAATAAAGAGCCATTAGAGGGCCAGTTTATTTATTATGAACAGCAAAGACAATGAGAATTTCACACTGAGCGCCTCCTCGCTTAACGTTACTGAAAGCTCCATTATAGCGAATTGTCTTTGAGACGGACGAAATTTCATTTATTTGAAGCTTTATATATACATTTGGAGTTGTGTGCTATTTATTTTGTGTTTATTTACTGTTTTTGTATTGTTTTTATTGTCACATTAGTTCTGATTAGTCGATTTTAGCTGAAAAGTTTTGGCAGAAAGCTTGGAATTTCTGTGATTTTTTATACGGAAGCATATCTTTTTAGATAATTCTGTGATCTTTTCAGTAACTTTATATCCACATCCATTTGGTGTAATGTTTCTATTATTGTTAGTCTCGCTTGCACATCTTTTTGGTATTATTTTTCTACTTGTCTTAGACAGTTGGATAGGGTTGGGTTTTGAAGAATTTGCCTTGCACGTTTTTAATGTCGAATTTACTAGTTTTTGATCAGTGATTACTTCCATTATGGAATCTTTTTAAGACACTCAGATCCGTACATATTTTACTGCTGTTGGGAAACATAAATTAGTTTTAATTTTTCGTGGTGTCGCCATGACAATTTCCTTTATTCACGTAGTTTTCCAATATCTCTCCTCTCTCATTTCTATTACCTAAACTCTAGCGTCCAACTATTCTGGGTGTTACATATGATCATTAACAAATGCTTTTAATATATATCCCCTACTTGTTTTCATCTAAAGCCTTTTTAAGCTTTCGTTGCGAAAATAAAAGCAACAAATAATTCAAAGGATGTTAATGAAATGTTTTTAATTGTGCATGGGCATACTCCTTACAAAAAGTTTTACGAGTTCGCGGACAGCCAGCATTAATTACTTGAAAGCTTTTAAGCAGTTTTTAATTTTCCGCCGGATAATATCCGGCGTGGAGCGTTCTGAAAATACCATAACCCACATGGCGTGGTGGATGTTGTCGCAGCTATGTAGTCTAATAGCTCAGTGAACATAATAGTTCTTGTTCCATTTTTAGATTTTTAAGTGGCTTTGGAATCATTATACATTTAGAAGAAGTTTTGAATATAATAATTGCAGGTGTCTGAAAATTGTAAATTTTTAGAATAATTTTAGTATGCAGGATGGCTCAAAAAAGCACAGATAACTAAACATGCTGGACCATATTTTATTATTTTTGAATTCAACCCTAAGTTCTGAACATATTTGATCTAGGTGGTAAATTTCTAATTCCAACTATTTTCAATATATTAACATCTATATCCATACAGATTGTAATTTTAATTAAATTGAATTGTAATGGACGTGAAATAGATAAAAGAATCATCGAACAATTATTAAGCACATTTGGCTATATCGGAAGTAACAATATCATATACTAAATGATTGCGAAAGATCAAAATGAATTTCAACAAATTAATAATGAAAGCAATATGCATAAGATATCTATCGTCTCATCATACTAGTAATAAAAAGTCATCAGGATAATACTTGTTACTCTTAAACCTTGTGCGCTTCTACCATAATATACGTTGCCGCAGTTGTACATAAATATACCTTATCTAGTCAGTTTATGAAATATCCTTATGTAAAATTATTATAAACGATAATATTTGTCATTTACCACAATATAAATTAAATTGTAAGAATAAGGAAATATAACGTAAAAAAACTATGAGCGTTAGTTGAACCACGCTAGTAAATAGAATCGTATCAGAGGTATACTTATTTAAATTACCCGTGGCAGGCTATTCTTACACCTAAACAGTTTCAAAAATATTTATATCCATACAACGCAGATAGAAATAAAACACGCAATCTAATACAACGCTGAACATACTAATAGCACGCCAATAACTTTATGTAGAAATATCACAAGTGTTTTCTGTGCATAATATCACACCCAACTTAAACTTCTGGACGTAGGCTGCTGCTCGGCGCCTTTGTATACCTAAACACTCCGTGGCAATTTAAGGTAGTGCCCACCTGGACATCCTGCAACTCTGGCTGCAGTCGATACCACATTAACACAACCAATGTGACTGGCTGACCGGTTGCTACTTTACTCGCCCCGGTGGTGATGACGAATGAGAGAAATGCTCTTTCTCCTACAGGCAACCCTTGAGGTAGGTGACGGGGTATTTTGTTCAGGAATCTTCCGCACGTGGCCAGTTACCAAAAGAAAATCTTGACTTTAGGCAAAACCAACTAATCCACACTTACTTAATTTACTCTACCAAACTGTAACTATGCCAACTTCTCTAGCCTGAAATAAGATTATCCCCGGCGAATTAGACATGCTTACTTTTTGTCAGGGTTACGCACTCCCTCCTTTTAGGAGGGTTTACTAAGAAAGAGAACGAGGTCAAATCAAGATCGTCCACCACGAACACTAAGTTCAATGTTGAAGGGTGAGACAAAAATCGACCAATAGGTCAGCTTAACATTGTCCTGCGACACCACGCAAAATATGGCAAGATGGTTACCACCAAATTTAATAACATCTTCAATATGGACTAAAACGTACCTAAGGTTCTATGATCTTAGGATAAAGAAAACGAACGATAAAATTATTACCCACAATGACTAATCAAACAGAAACTACCTCATTTCTGCCAGCGGTCATTTTAAACTCCTGACGCATGAATACGCACCATAATGATTCACTCCGCAAAAGCTCAGACAGTCGTTTAACATCAAACTGATGGTAGCACATCAATAAATAACGTTGCTTCTTGTTGGTTGGCCCGCAAACACATCAAAATTGCACGAGGATCGCTAGAGAAACATGCACACCTGGCAACATTCCAAGAGTACCCCTCAAAGTTTGGCAACAAAGAATTATTGTCAAAGTCAACTTTCTCATCTCATCTGACGGTTATTATACCAAAAATAAACATTAACTGAAATTTTAACCTGGCCTATTAAATATTGAGACGAATCCAGGAAAATAATCTACAAAGTCCGAAAACTAACATTTCTGAGATCCATGAGACTGTTTTAATGTATATTAACATCGAGAAGGTAACTACTCAGGAAGGTAGGAGAACTAATGAATGTTTTGAAATGTACTGCTATAAATGCTTAGTACGCGTTATTGATTGATTATGTGCTAAGCCAGTGGAAAATGTTCATAAAGCCCGATCGATCCTATCATACAGCCCGAGAAAATAAAGTTACGTATACGACTACAGAACTCTCAATATTCCCTGGAACAGCTCGATAAAAAGTTAGGGTCATAAGTCAAACATGCAGGTATCTAAACGAAGAAGTGATATTATTATTTAGCGTGAAGGACTAGCATTAAAGGTGAAATAACTGACTTTATTTGACCTCTATGTATTGCATCTTTTCATACTAAATTGACACGTAACAACAAGGAGCAACTTTCCGGAGGGAAGAAAATTTTTTATGGAAGATTATTAATGGATTATTTCGGAAACAAAGACCCCATCAAATCAGGTTTGTGCTAAGTTCAAACTAAACGGTTTGTGAAAAAGCAATAACATATATACTTTTTATATATATTATAGTCTCGAAGATCTTCACAAAAAGAGGTAATTTATTCATCAGTCGATACTTTCTAAAGATAGGTTTATTTTTGTGTTTAAAAACTGCTTTTATGTGATATATTTCTTTCTTAGATTTTATTAAACTATAGCTGGACCAGAACATTTATTTACGTCAAAAAGTTGGTTACTATTTCAATATTCTCGTTGCATCAGATGTTTTTTTTTCATATGCTTTTATTACTTGTTTGGTATGGTTTCCATGATACATGATACTATTGTATTTAATTTCATATTCTACAGATTTTATTTCCTCTTTCTCTGAGCTTACTAATACTATTAAGAAATTTAATCGTTCTAATATTTTTATACGTTTTCGATATGTGTAGTAGAATGAGCCGCAATTTTTAGGAGAAAGTGTTATTGGACAATTTTAGCCATCTGGTATAACGTTGCAAATGTTACTAAATCCATTATTCCGATTTTCTCCTTTTACTGGTCGTTTTGTGTTATCAATATTCTCGGTACTTTATTTCTCGCGACCTTACTCCTGGTGTTCGAACCTACTCGATAGACACATCCGTTTAGGCCGCCACTTGACAGATGTGGTATATATTCTTTTTTGAGATAAATCTCAGGCCTCTAGTTTTTACGCTCCACGGGTTCAGACAGAGAAAAAATTACCGTGGTTATATTTGACCATCAGGTCTAATTACCGTCTGCTTACAAAGTGGAATTATTCGACAAATATACTGCCCAATTTAGTTTCCGGAAATATCAGCCATACAGCTAATACCGATATTTATCGACTAGTATGGTTTACCCTTCCTAGAAAAATAGGTTCGTGTCTATCTTGAAAAGTGAAAATTCTTTATAATTTAATTAGGGACGTTCCGTGAGATCTTCTGTGGAGCAGAAGAATTTCCACTGCATTTCCCGGGACCTTCTGTGGGACATGAAACTTTCCGCTACCTCCTGTGAGTCCTTCTATGAGATGGAATTCCTTTTGTGACGTAGAATTTCAAGCTGACCTAGCTAATATCGCCATCAATTAGCCGAATCGATGCCTTTATTTTGTCAGGGTGACTCGACGAGATACAAGAAAACTCGATTCTAATTTATTTAAGGCTTTGTTTACTGTATATCTATTACCGTTATATATTCGTTTAATTGATGCAGTCATTTGCTGTTTATATCGTATATAGGATCCTTATTTCTTGGTTTCGCTTATTGATAATTACCGTTCTCGTTATTATTTGAAATTCCTACATTTTTTGTATCATGTCGAATATCGTCTCAAATAAGGCATTACAGTAGGACCGTAAATACTTGACTTAACAACCTTTTTGTACTGCGTACATTTACCTTAATGTTATGCTATTACCGTAGATCGCATAATTATTTACCGCATTTGTATTATTAACTTGCTGATCACTGACTAGTTCAAATCTCATACCGATCCATTCTCTCTCATATCATAATTTAAGTTCGTGATTCACTTAATTTCTTGCCTCATTTGTCTTATTAGCCTGCTGGTAATTGACTTTAGTTCAAATATTATCTCATACCGATCTCTCTCATATCATAATTCAGTTTTGTGAACCACATAATTACTCGCCTCATCTGTTTTATTAACTTGCTGATAGCTGACTATTAACTTGCTGATAACTGACTTTAGCTTAAATATTATATTATACCGATCTATTCTCTGTAATGCTATAATTTAATTTAGTAATTCTAGAAGGTACTGATTTTTTTTCTAGCTAATGTTACGAAAATCAATTGATTTATTTTTTCTTACTGTAATTTTCATACCTGATATTATCTCCAGTGGAGAATTTGCTTTGTTGATGTTATGAGAACTACTTAATTCACTTTTACAGTAATGAGATTTATCAGATATACCTTTACCAGACCGTCGGTCATTTCTGATCATATATTATCATATACTGTCGTTTTAGTTTGGGTTAGTTTGGGTTAGCTTATGTTAATAAGTGAGTAATTGAATTTAAGTCACTATAATCTTTGTCGATTATTTGATTTTGACTTTCTTTAATACGATATCGTGTTAACTTAATTGATAATTATCTCGATAATGTCTTAGTGATTATCTGATTTACTTGTGTATTATACCCACTGACTTGAACCATAAGCTCTTACTATAATCAGCTGTTCATCTCATAGCAGTGCACTTGTTTATTTAACTGCAAATTGTAATTTTAAGTTTTTGCATTGAATCCTGATCGAACTGAGCTCATTCCATTTTCTTTTTTTTTAACCATTTACACATTATTGGTTACTTCATTGATTTAGTGTGTCTATGGACTTTTTATTGATATAATGATATTATCGCTGCCGTGAGATTCATTTAGCTTAATTTTGTTTAAGAAGCTTTGAGTTATAAATAAATAGCGAAGAAACTCCAGGCATATTGGGACATGTTTGTTATCATGCAACACGTTTTTCCTATTAAAGTTAGCAAGTAAAAATTTTATTTAAAAAAAGCAAACCTAGCACCGGAGAGTCGTGTTACAAAGCCCGGCTCCGGTAGTGGAGTTGTAGAGCGCCACCAGTTTTTCTGAACTAAACTGAAAAAGCTCCGCTGGTGTTGTATGGGGTTACTAGGCACGCTTATCAAACAAAGGAATTCAAACTTTAACTTAATAAAGAAAACACAATCTAAAATTTAAGGAACAATTTATTAGCTACTAAGTTCTTTTTTTTAACGCAGCAACAATCTTGCAGTAAAATTGGCAATTTAAAGACAAATTAATGTCAAATGATTATTCAAATAATTGATAAATAGAGTACAATATGGAGATTTTACGGATACTAATTCTGTTGTTAACTCGGTACTGTATGCCTTACAACTAAATGTTCTAAACACTACAATCCGAAGTGATCACTTTGATTTTACCTGGCCCGGAGATAGGATCTGTAGCCAGGTAATAGAACTGGCCCGGACATGGAACCTCACTTTTGGCGGAGGGTGGCTAGAGAGTTGACGGTCTCGGTCTTGTAAATGAGCTCGAAAAGCCTCTAGCGCAGTAGTTAAATCCCGTTAAATCGATCGTGTCAAAACATAAACCACCACAATATCCCCAAAGAGGGGTAGTATAAAATTACAATACTAAATGTTGAGTCACTATGACTGCACTAAGGCAAACCTTCATTTCGCCTCGAAGGGTATTTTTAGAAGAACTCTCTATTCGATTCAGTCAATTTGCCTTTCCACTATCACGAGATTAGAAAAAAAGAACGTCGAATCAAGAAGAAGTGATGAGGTGAAAAATGCCAAGGGATTCGATACGAGGAATAATTCTAAAATAATAAGCGACTTAGTTCTCGTTTATTATGGTTGTAAAACGACGGCGGGAGCCACAATTAATGGCTGAAATTAGATTGTTCAAGAAATACTAGAGAATATTCCCCAACAAAACCATAAACTCTTTAAAATCTATATCGGCAGCAGCAATTGTGAGAAATAGCACATTCCTACTACCCAATGATACCAACAGTACCAACTGAATATTGCTAGGCCGCGTGGAAAGATAAATATAAAATATCTGAAACCAGAGAGAGCCAGAGGTCACAAGAAGTTTTATCAGAAGTTGTCAAAGGTTATGAAATATTTAAACCGAGAATAAAATATCAATTTGATGGATCTAATTAAGCTTAAAGCAGGTTTTATTAACAATACAATTCTTAAAAATATAGAACGGTTTGCTAGCGGTTCTACGGTAATGTAATATAAATTAAGCAAAGTTATACTAATAACATAATATCCTATTGTAGTGATTTGATCAAATCTAAGAGATCTGTGGTTCGTTTATCAACTTAAATAAATATAGTTACAAAGTGCCTGAGGCGACATAAGATAAAGGGAAGAGCAAAATAGCTACTTAAGGCCACAACAGTGTAATAAAAGCTAATATAAAATTACAGCCTTGTTAATATATCGTTATCCTATATTTAGAATAAAATTAATTTACACTAATAAATGCGGCAACTTTAAGCTTATTGTCAGCAAATCGAATCAATAAATTTAGAATTAATTAACCGATGAATATTGACCTTTTTTCAATAATTCTTACCGCAAAATACAGCATTTTTTGCTAAATTCAGCATATAAACTGAAACTTTAAAATATTTCACACTGGTTAAATCGGACTGTTACAAACAATAGCAATAATAAAGTACCAATAGTTATTAAATTGTAACTTTTTGAAAATCCTACCACTGAGCGAGGAACGCAATATAAAAATACGTTTCTAAATAAATAATTCAAAAATAAAAGTACAGCAGTTTTACATTTCTACATTTCTGAACAAATAAAAACGACATAATATACTTTTTCGTTGTTGCGACCCTTTTGTTGTCCTTGTAATAAGTGAGGCATATAAAGTAGTGCTGGCAAAAACCGTAAAAAGTTGAAACCGGTTATTCGGTTTTCTTAAAAACCGGTTTCGGATAAAACCGGGTATTCGAATAATAGTGAAAACCGGGTAGCCGGATAACCGGTTAACCGGTTAATCGGATAACCGGTTAATCGGTTAATACACAGTCATCATAGGCTAATCATAATTTATAATTTGTTCTTAAGCATATTTCCATTAGTTCAGTTTCCCTGCAGATTAGGGCACAATCATTAAATTCTAGTGAACAAAATTTATTCCAGTTTTTGGTCGTTATTGATATAAACCCCAAGGTAATAATTAAATTAAAAATATTGTTTATTACAAATTACAGTCCATATAAATTCTGAGCAGAAAAAATATTACAATTTTTTAAAACTTAAATAACTATAAAGGTATTCTATTAAAGGTAGATATTATTTTTCAATCGCCCTCTAAAAGCATTTCCAAATATAATCACCGTCCAGTAGGTATGTGGTATGTTACGATTCCAAATACCCAGTTTTTACTTTACTTTCTATCTTTTGTACCATTACTTGAGAACCCGGTGGCCCAGTGCCATGTAACTAGATAACCGAATAATCGATTAATCGGTTAACCGAGAAACCGGTTATTCGGTTAACGATTAATCGGTTAAACGAGAAATCGGGTAATCGGTTAACCGAGTATCCGGTTAACCGGTTTCGGTTTTTTGAAAAACCGCGGATAATCCGAAACCGGTTAACCGACTATCCGAAAAACCGTCTTCGGTTGCCAGCACTAATATAAAGGAAAAGGACACAATCGTAGTTTTATTAATCGACAACAAAAGATCCTTTCATTGGCCGTCTCGTGGTGAATTTGTAGTTATTTCCATAGAATAATGCGAATTTTTTGTATGTATGCAAGTCGAAGTGCAAGTGCATGTTTACTAAAAAGGGGTGAGTATTTTATTTAATATGGGCCTGGCGCCAATTTTGAAAAGATCCTTGAAATGTATTAACAAGTTTTACATTAATTGTACTAATTTCTTTGTAGTGTTAATTTGTGTATATGTTGAACACAAGGTATTTCTGCTATTATTAATATACTGCATTTAATCTTATTTGAATAAAACAATAACCACAACATTTACAGAGTCAGCCAAAAATCTGAGTAATCTATAAAAAAAGACACTAAAAAATACCATTTAAAATAAAATATCTCTTTTATGTGGATACCTGGTACATACTTAGAAATGTGGTTAAAAACACCCTTGGAAATAGAATGGAAGAATGGAGGAATATATCGCAAGACGATATTTGCGGGCGCATTGATGGTATGAACCAATATGTAGGACTAGAGGAGACAATACAAACTATTGATGCATATTTAAATTAAAATGTTTAAGTAAAATTTAGTAATTAAATATGTTTCTAAATTAATTTGTAATTAAATATTGATTAGTAAAATAATTTTGATATATTATTATTTTTTGTTATGTTGGCAGATTAAAAATTTTAATCTCATTCCAACAACAATGAAATATGAACGACCATTAGAGAAGTGAAAACTGATATTTTGAAATAATGTTGATATGTGATTATCCCACAGGGTGTTTTGAACTCAAATAAAAAAAAAAACATTTCGATTAGCCTTGTATAATATGTCCAATATCTTAAAAGTTGTAAAAGGCACGTACTGACAGTTTGTACCTACAGTTTTCTAATAAAATCATTAAAAATAAAAAACTATCCAGCCTTAAACCTAATCAAAAATGAGTGTTTTTTTGCACATAAGTAGTAACTAAGTACATACAAAATTTAATTTTATTTAACAATGGAAACAGTGAAATTTGTGTGACTGAACAATGTAGCGAGTGTTACAAAAATACAAAATCCAATAGTCCCATTTCTTCCTTTTACTGGTCGATTTGTTTTGTCGATATTCTCGCTCCTTACTTTCTAGTACAATACACCAGTATAGAGGAATGCTATTCCGAGTCGCACGAAGCCCTGACTTCGATTGGAGTGCCCTCTTGGCAGATGCCGTAGGTATTCTTTTTAGAAAAACAAGGGTTCTCTCTCCGATCATGCCTCCTGGACCGGCTTTCAGTATCTGAAATTTTCGTTGTTATTTTTGAGCTTCAGGTCCAATTACCGCCTGATCTTGTAGTGAGATTAATTGGCAAATATATTGCCAGGCGTAGTGTCTGAAATTATGGGCCGTATTGTTGGATAAAAAGGTTATGAATAGTGCGGTGTGGTTACCCTTCCTATCAAAAAAAGATTTGCTATATG
Source organism: Pissodes strobi (assembly GCA_016904865.1). Lineage (NCBI taxonomy): Eukaryota > Metazoa > Arthropoda > Insecta > Coleoptera > Curculionidae > Pissodes > Pissodes strobi. The sequence goes on from MU183942.1 coordinate 256,115, forward strand.
TTGGTGTGTCTATATTGAATATTATTTATAATTAAATTAGGGACTTTCCGTGAGACACTACGACCTTCCGTGATACGCAACAACTTTCCGTGAGCCGGAACGTCTTTGCGCGGCTTGTCTATGCTGACCTAGAGAGTTCCTTGGTTCCATTTAACCAGATAGCGGCTTTTTGTCGAGGTGTTACGATCACATGGTGGAAAGTAGCTTCGCAGGAAACGCTGGTGTATTCCGCGTCTGCAAGACACAAGCAGGCTCTGCCTTTTTTTAAATGTTATGTCTGAACTAATTGTTAAACGACTGTAGGTAATCTATTTTCTTATATCGTACCTATTACCGTTATTTATCGTTTTGATTAACGAACTTACTGCTAAATGACTGTAGGTCGTTTGCTATCTTATATCATACCTATTACCATTAATTCTCGTCTTTGTTTAATGAACTTGCCGTTTTGCTCATTAAACTTACCGAAAAACAGCTTTAGGTTATCTATTATTGTGTTTCATATTTATTTCTGTTTCTTATCATATTTTCTTTAGAGATAGTTATTTTATTCATTATCATATCTGATATTATGTCGAGTGCAGAATGTATTTTGCATTGATTTATTTTTACTGTAATTGGCTGTAAGCCTCATGGTAGTAAATTGTTTCACATAACTGCATTTTGCAGCTTTAATTTTTCGCTTTAATCCTGGTATCGAACTGAGCTCACTTCGTGTTTATCTATAGCTACTCACCGGCTGTATATGAATAAACTTACATCATCATTGATTTAATATATCTTTGTTAAATATTTAGTGGTATAATGATATTTTCGCTGTCATGTGATTAATTATATTTTTGGTACTTTAAGACTAATTGCGATTGGTCAGAACGTCAAGAATTCAAGGTTTAGTTAAAGCTATTTCCAAACAGGACTTAGACAATCTTAAGGATATAGGCCATAGATTAACACTTAGAAACTATCTGATAATCTAGGCGATAAACAAATCTTCTTATTAGTTTATGAGTGATACCATAAACACAACTTAATTAATTGTCCTTAGAGTGTTTATGAAAACATTTAAGATTTGAATAAACAGTTTAATTGGAATCTAGATGTTTATTTTGTTAAGTTGTGTCAAAAGCGCCTTTCATTAATACCTTTTGTTTCTTAATTGCATGATATTCTTATCTAGGGTATGTTTCTAAATTTTACTACATTGATATATTCCTAGGTAAAAATTTAGTGGCGCATTCACCTGGCTCGCTTCTTAAGCATTTAACAAATCGTGTTACAACAAGCAAAGAATAACTTCAAAATTACGGTATTAAGTAATGCATGATAAATCGAGTACTACCCAATATCTGCTCAAATATGACATATATTATATGAAATTAATCAATGATATTTTTCTAGCAAGTAATTTTTACACCCACCCGCCACTTGTAAAGAATATTTTATTTGCATAATATTTTGAATTACCTCTGGACACCTGGTTAATACTTTCAAAAATATTCCTAGGTTTAGCTCCCGATGGCTTATCTCATCTAACGAATTCTCATAGAAATCCCGGAACGTTCCAATTCAAAAGTATTTTTATCACCAATAAAATAAAAAATAAATAATATTTACGTTTTCTCGTTATTAGATTAGGTCAACAACAAATGGTAATGTCGAAAAGTACGAACGCGATAATATCAAAATGTCCCATTTTATGCTGGCGTCAATGCAGCCCCCAATTCCTATTTTATAAAACGGAAATGAGTACAAAATGCGCTTAAAATAGCCGATATTTATTATTACCGTATTGTGTACATATAACGAAGTGTTCCATTTTAAATCAATTAAAGCAATTTGTTTATTTAATGGATGAAATAATTATCGATATGGAAATAAAGAAGATTATGATCACAAAAGCCAAATGGACAAATTGTGGGGTCATTATATCGCTTAATTTCAACCCAATTTAAACCATGATCTGGCAATATGACGGAAAATTTATTCGTAAAATCATATTTAAAGAATGCCGATATTTATGTTGGAAAAATTTATGGTAATTTAGCTTTTAGGATATGGAAATATGAATATTGTTTAGTTTTCTACATTGGGATAATGATAATTTGGAAGATAAAAACAAGAATATCAACAGACTGATACATTTTTAAAATTAAGATGTACTGAGGCAACAAAAATTAATTGACTTTAGTAGATAATCATGGAATACTAAACTCGTAAGTAGGCTTGATTTGGGAAGGGTCTTGTAGCGTTGCAAACTGCGGTAGTGTGATTTTTCCCTTTTACTAGTTGATTTGTGGTGTCGATACTCTTGCTACCTTACTTCTCGCTAGCTTACTTCCACTGTTCCGAGTCGCTCGAAAGATGAATCCAATTGTAGGGCCCCTCTGATAGATGTGCTATATATGCTCCTTTGGGGGAGTTGATGGGCCTTATCTCCTACATGCTCAAGCAAATAGGAAGTGTGAAGAGACCAAATTGTCGTTGGTAATTTTGACCATCAGGTCTAATTACCGCCTGATTTTGCAGTGATATTAATTGGCAAACATACTGCTAAGTGTAGTTTCTGAAATTTTCGGCCGTATTGTCTGATACTGATAAAGATGTTTAAGCGTGGCTACCCTTCCAATAAAAAAAACGTGTTAATGTATCTATAATGAATAGAAAAAATTAATTATAATTTAATTAGGGACCTTCTGCGACTTTCCGTGAGATGAACGTGTTTACGTGGGATAGAAATTCCTCCCTTTCAAACTGAACGCCCGTCAGCAGCCTTTCTATGCTGACCTAGGGAGTTCCCAGTTCCATATAACAGTACGCAGAGGCCTTTGGTCAAGTTAATACAGCCACATGGTGGAGACATAGGTTGGCATGAAACGCCAGTGTCTGCAAATCTATTAGATGCAAGTAGGATCTACCTTTCTTGTTTTTATTAATCACCTTTTGTTATCGCTATTATCGTTATTTATATTTTTGATTAATTAATTTACTGTTAAACGACTGTAGGTCGTTTGCTTTCCATATCGTATATATTATCGTTATACAGTGAGTCGTAAAGTAACGGATAAATTCGATACAACTTCATCTATGCTGTTTTGCAGAAAGCGCTGAGACCCGTCAATTAGTATTTTTGATTGCGCATTTTGTGACATAAAATGTAAATACACAGAGTGTCCCAAAGAAGCATGGCAACAAAAAAAGAATTTAATGGGACACCCTGCATATTATTGCATAATTGGATTATGCCAAGAATTCTAGACATATTTCATGAACAATGTTCTATACCTACCTACAACGGTTTTTGAAATATTGGCAGTTGAAAATCGACCATTTACCAAGTTTGACAGCCAGTAAAATCTACAGGGCTCAAGATAGAGCAAATTGGTTTGCACTTTTCCATCTTAGTTTTTTATAAGCTACCGTTTGACACTTACTTTATATTAAATTAGAGGTTGAGCAATTCCGGTTAAATCTAAAGTTACTGTCAAACGACAGCTTATGAAAAAATTAGATGCACAGTGCAAACCATTTTGCTCTATCTTTAGCCGTTTAGATTTTATAGGCTGTCAAACTTGCTAATTTGTCGATTTTCAACTGTCAATATTTCAACAGTTGGGGATACGCATATGATATTATACATGAAATATGTCTAGAATTATTCGCACAATCCAAATATGCAATAATATACAGGGTGTTCTATTAAAATCATAGTTTTTTGCTGCCATGCTTTTTAGGACACTCTATATACTTACATTTTATGACACAAGATGCGGAATCAAAAATACTAATTTAGGTGTTTGAGTGTTTTTTGCAAGAAAGCATAGGTGAATTTTAATCGAATTTATCCGTTACTTTACGGACACACTACATATCATTTTGATTAGTGAATTTACTGTTAAACGACTGTAGGTCCTTTACTTTTTGCGTCGTATATATTATCGGTATTTCTCGTTTTCGTCTACTCATCTTACCGTTTTTGCTTGTCGAACTTATCGATAAATAGCTGTAGTCTATCTAATATCCTGTGTCATGTCTATTTCTGTCACTTTTCATAATAGCAGTGGAGATACTTATTTTCTCTATTATCATATCTGATATTATCTTGAATAGAGAATTCATTTTGTTAATGTCAGGCTAAATATTTGATTTATTTTTACTGCAATTGGCTGTAAACCTCATGGCAGTAATTTGTCTCGCATAACTGCTACTTGCAACTATATGTGTTCGCCTTAATACTGGTATCGAACTGAGCTCAATTCGTGTTTCTCCATGTACCTGCTGCCATGGGATTAATTTAGATTATTCTGTTTAATATTATTGCTTATTTTTGGTACTTTATGACTAACTATGACCATTCAGGACCTCTATAGTTAAATGATTAGTTAAAATTATTTCCAAACAGGAATTCGACAATCATAGGGATATAGGAACTAGGTTAAAGCTTAAAAACTTTCCTTAATTTGATTTAATAGTGTGATAATCTAGACCAGATACAAGTCTTCTCATTAGTTTACTAAACTCAACTTAATTAATGGGCCTTAAAGTATTTATGTAAGTTTTTCATATCTGAATAAATAGTTTAATTAGAATCCAGAAGTTTATTTTGGTAAGCTAACGTCAATTTTCATAATATTCTTGTCAAGGGCATGTTCCTAAATTTTATTGCCCTGATTTCAATGTGCAAAAATCATTGATATATTCCTAGTTAAAAATTTAGTGGCGCCTTCACCTAACTGACAAAACATAGACCCACACCTTTAATTATTGTTGCAACCGCTGAGCAAAACCTGGCATATGGACCTTGAGCAAATAACAAATAGTGTTATATAAGGCAGGTGACAGTCTTTATAGAGCAACATAGTATCTTTACCGGTCAGCAATATGGTTTAAGACCAAACAGTTGGCAATTTACAAGACCATATCTTACATTGTTGGTAAGAAGGTCTCTGAATAGTTTTTGATCTTCTCTCAAAGGCCATCGACACTATTGACCATCACTAATTTTTCCAAAGGCTACGGGGTATAAGGGAAAAATGTACTTTCTTAATAGAATCTTAAATTTCAAATAGAAATTAATGCATATATAACAAACAAATTAATGCATATATAACAAACAAGGAGCACATCTCTAATGCTATATAGATTAAGCAGGGTGTGCCTCGGGGTCCATTCTAGGGCTTGTACTCTGAGCGAAGATTTGTGAATGTCTGATTTCGCAGTATGCTGATGACACATCTGTAGTGCCGTTTGAACGAGACTTGTTTGACATTTCAAAGAACTGCTCAATAGCTAAATTTTTTGGGAGTTTACCTTGATTCCATCCTCAGTTGGAATATATACCTCCGGAAGTTACAATCCAATAGTGACATTGGGACTTCACTTCAAACATTTAATAAAATTCAGACCTAGAACTAAAAAAAAAATTAATTAATATTTGAATGCTTTCACTTCTTTGCTCTAAGGTGAGAGAGCGGCCTGCGATAAAAGTTTATCAAATGTCATATCGACAATACAATTTAACCAAAAATGGGAAAAGTAATACTGTGTTCAACTCGTAAAAATAGCACACACGACCTGGTTTATATAACTCGGCTTACAATTTCCACCTCCGCTCCGTTCGGGAACTTATTGAATCTGTTTTGTTTCCTTATTGCTTTTCTGATGCTAGTATAATAGGCTATTTTATAATGCAATACTGAAAACTTTAAAATATACTTCTGTAACAGTGTATTTAGTCGACCATATAGGTGCAAAACGTTTCACTGCAGTACTTAAAAGTTTCATTGCAAAATGACTATTTTCTTGTAAAAAGTTTGCAACTAGGTATACACCATTATAAAGTAAAATATTCTTAGTGTCATGTTGATTACAATATCGCTTGAACACAGTACGGCCGGATATTATCTTGCGAAAAATTAAAAACTGCTTAAAAACCGTCAACTAATTAGAGTCTGCCGCTCTCTTTTTGAGCCAACTCGGAAAACTTTTTATGGAGAGTGTGCCCTGAACAATCATAAAGAGCTTTTCGTGGACGTTGTTTGAATAAAAACTTTTATTGTCTGATGCTATTGTACCACCGTCTACTTCTTTTGATATAAATTTTAATTAATGGAACCAAAATTAACATTCGAGACTACATGGATGCCAGGGTTGGCATGGCTTATCGGGCAATAGTACTTTTTGAATAATACTTACTGGTTTGGTAAATACACAGTGTCTGCAACCTACTAAAGGCGTAATATCCCGTGCATCAGCACTCGAAGAAGATGGCGAGAAAAGCAGCTTCATGGGAGGCATCCGATGAGGTTATGCGAGAATATGTCGACATATGTGTGTCGAACTGTTGCCTCAGGAACATTGCCTCCAAATATGGAATGCTTTTTAACGGCAATTCAAGATCAGGTTGCATTAAGAAGAAAATATCTGAAATACATGATCAAAGATCCCGAAATAGAGAGTGATTATATCAGATATGGATGCAAAACAACGGAGTCCATACAGCACGTTAATGGGATATGTCAGCTTTCTCTGGAACAGAATATAAGGATAGGTATGATAATGTTGCCGAGATTATTCATCAAGACCCAGCCAGCATTCTGGCACTTCTCATCCAAGATTGGGTTCCTTATTATAAACACAAACCTCAAATAGTTCGGGAAAACTGTGACTTCCGACTCTGATGGGATCGTGCAATCTTAACTGAGCAGACAATGATGCATAATAGACTAGATATTACCCTCATTTAAAATTCTTCGAAGTTTTCAACCTTTGTAGAAGTGTCAATACTTAAATGCAAGATATGTTTGAAAAGAAGCCGGAGAAGATTTCCAAATATTGATAGTTGGAGGTCAGAATAAAGTTGAATCCATAAATAATAATTTAAATTTTCAGTTGACTTCAATGAATAATAATTTCACCAATTGGAGATTTGTTGAAAAGCCTGAAAAGAAATATCGAGACGTTAGGGTTGACTAAAAACCCCTACAAGTCCATTCAGAGAGCTGTCATCTTTCGACCGTGAAAATTGTTCGGAAGCCCCCAAGATCGAAAGTGTGACCCTATAAAATGGAAAGGGTTCCAGAGTTCAATTCCTCTAATAATTATTGTATAAGGGATTAAGGGAATTTTGCCTTCTGGAGAGAGTGCGAATGCTGAAAGTCATGCAATTCGGGATACTAATAAAAATAATAATAATAATAATAATAATAATAATAATAATAATAATAATAATAATAATAATAATAATAATAACAATAATAACCCTGCACGGGAGTAGTTGAACTTTGGTTCGACTGCTTTGGGAGTTCGGCTGCTTTAAGGCGTGATATCTCCACGGGTCCGAGTTACCTAGCAGTAGGTAAAAAATTCCGCATCTCCTGTGTTAAAGGGGGACACCTATGAAAATGGAGATCAGCCGAAGCCTCGCAGAAAGGTAGCTGCCTGGGGATTGCCAAGGCATGTCTGGAGCAGGCGCTGGACATGACAGCTTGCAGGACGTCGGTGGCAGGGTGATGAGAAGGCGGGCCCCTGCTGCACAAGAAGCTACAGCTCCACAACTACAATAACGACACAGGTGTCACCAGAACCCAGATATCGCCCGTTGAGGGTGCTGCGCAGGAACATCAGCCAGCGCTCACTCAGGCGGGATTACCCAGACGACGTATGAAATGGACACCGTCCATGAATGAATCAATAATGCGTGTCTATTTTAGGGTAACACAGTTAGGACGAGAGACCATCGGATCGGCTATCGACAACATACTGAATTCTGCAGAGAGTATCCACAGCTGCATATAACAGAGCAGAGAGTGGTAGATCAATATCAATAGTCATCCCAGCTGCAAAATTTAACACCATCAAACAAGAAGTAGAAGGCGAACTGCTAAACCTGCACAACAACAACGAAGATAATGAAAAGCATGATGTTGATGAGATTGAGAATCACAATAATATCTAGAATGGTGACCAGGACGGAGACGCTGAACATGTGGGTGGGACGCCTGAAGTAGCAGAGCACAGCTGAACGGTGTGCATATCATTTAAATGGAGATAATGTAAACACCGAATGATTATTCGAAATGCTTCTCTCCGAGATGAGAAAGCTAATTGTGGAGTACAATGGCACCCATGAGGTTAACGACGATTACCTAGATGAACCCCTCAAAGAAACTAGGAATCGCCCTTACCATTATGAATTCTGCCAAATTATATCACCTAGGCGAACACGTTGGACCACTTCCATATGTTAATCTACTGCGTTGAAAGGGCCATTGCCAGAATCCTGGTAACCAAAGTACGAACAAAGGGAAGGGCGCAAACAGTGAACGAGTCACAAACACCTCATTGGGAAAGAAGAATGAATGCTTGGATTGATGACATACGAAGATATATGGGAAGGCTAAAAGAATATATCAATGAAGTAAGGTCCCATAGCACGCAAGCTTCCAGTTGCGTTCGTTCAATGATGACGCGATATCTAATCCATGCTCGTAATGATCCAGAAAACCAAACACACCACCAATGTCTTGACACTTTGAAACAAAAATTATCTGTATTTTCAGGGCGTTTAAAGAGGTATAAATCGAGTAATAAATGAAAACGAGATAATGTCTTATTCCAACGATAAGAAATACATTCTATAGTGCGTTAAATACGAGGGCTAGAGAATCGAACAGCCAATTCCCCAGCAGTGACGATGTTGAACAATTTTCAAGAGAATAGTTGGGAACACCAACCCAGTGCAACGTTGAAGCAGGCTGGATTGTCGCGCCGGACCTCCCAGGAATATGTCCAAATGCCTGACGAGCCATTTACGATAGCAGAAGTTGCAAACGTCATCAGAGATACCCATAACTGGAAGGCAATTGGCCCAGGTGGAATACAAAACTACTGGCTCAAGAAACTCCAATGTACCCACTAAAAGTTAACAAGTTTGATTAACGACGTAATCGCCAATCCTGAAGATATGCCACGCCATATCTTCTATCCTATGAGCCGGAAAAACGAAGGATCCATCGAAGTACCGAGCAGTCACGTGTCTTCGAACTATGTACAAAGTGATAACAACCTGCTTAGCGCACCGGCTATATGCCCACTGTGAGCGAAACAAGATCATAGCTGACCAACAAAAAGGATGCGCTAAGGGTACAATGGGGTGCAAAGAGCAACACATAATCGACTCTGTCATCTATAACCAGGAATTTTCCATTTATGAATCATGTGTGTTATTTTCTGATTGAGCTGAATATTCTTATAACAGAGTTGCTTTCATGCAACTCCTTCTGAATCGATGTTGTAGGGAAAAAGTACTTTGCAGAATTCATTCACTAACCCAAACTAACCCATATCATTCATTCAAATCCGTTAACCCAATCTGGTCTTGAGTTTGATGTAATTATTCCCAGTAGCTGATTAGCAGTCTATTTTAGTTAGCGGTACTACCTCCGTTTCTTTTAGTACGAAACTAAGAGATAATGCCTTAGTTTAAGCAGAAAACGTTTCTTTCCGTATTTCAACAATCTTCGATTATTATAAATCAGATCTTGCTTTAGTGCCAAATGTGTGAATTTCTCTAAACAGTCGACGCTCATGAATTTAGCTAACAAACCTCAAAAATAATTCACAACCATCAACTTTTTTTTTAATAAACCTTATCGTAATTTTCTTTGTTTCAGTTCGATAGCAATGAACAACAACAATACCACGCAAACAAACAATAATAACAATAGTAATAACAACAACAACATCCTCGAGAGTCAGAGGAATTCGAAAATCGAGGAACAAGAACAGCCCGATGCTGACACGATAAAAATGTTCGTCGGACAAGTTCCCAGATCGATGGACGAGAACGATTTGAGAAGGATGTTCGAAACGTACGGACGGGTACATTCAATCAATGTATTGAGAGATAAAGCGACCGGAGCGAGTAAAGGTAAGTCAGTTTATATTTGAGAATACATAACACGCCTTCAAAAATCATTTCAACTTTTAACCTAAAAAGTAATGATATTAATATGTTTTAATAATCAAATTAGAAATAATGTAAAATTCTGAATTAATTTTTAAAATTCACTACCGCTCCTCTGTGCTTTCATAGTCGCGCTTAACGGCAAACATAAGTACCTGCTTTACAAAAATAATTGAAATTCGCAAGGTAAACAGCACAAAATTTTAATTTTTCTGAACTAATTCAATGTTTTGATGTCGATTTCTTATTTCAAAATTGAATAAAATTATATTGCTTTTACGTCTTGGTAAACATACTATTAGCCAGTGTTAATATCCGCTCACAGGTGGACAAAAACAAATTTTTGGATGTAACATAAAGCTGAATAGCATATTATGGTAGAATGGACGTATCCAAATACAAAAATAAGGTTTTCTCGTTACATTTATAGAACCACATTTAATGTTACAATATTTGATGTATATTGAAAAAAAATATTTAAGATTTTTTTAACCGTATATATCGACTTTATTTAGTTTTACACCTACTAAACGTACTTTACATTTAAGAAAAACACAAAGATTAAGAATATTGACTTAAAATACTAATTAAATTTTATTTTATCCTTTTATGAGGGGTCATATCTTCTCTCTTCAGAAACCAGCAGTAATCACCCATCATGACCGGCTCCCATGCATCGTCCTTGAGAGCGAATTTCTTCTGTCCTAATATCTTGATGAAATCTTTCACCCTGCTCGTCACTGACAGCCTCCAAAATTTTCTGGAAAAAATGACAGATGTGAATATAGGAAATCAATTTTTAATGACATTCGGGCACCAAGCGATTTGTAGGCATTTAAAAGTTCATTAACTAACTGTTGGTAGTTTGCATCCATATTGTTATCCAAAAATCCTCTTACTACTCTAACAAATGAGTTCCATGCTCTGAGTTCCTGCCTGGTAAGCTTCTTTGTAAAATTAACGTCGTCCAGCAATTTTCGGATTTGTGGTCCAATAAAAATGCCTTCCTTTAATTTGGCATCACTAAACTTGGGAAAGACTTCTTTTAAATATTTGAATCCTTCGCCATCTTTATTCATAGCCTTAACAAAGTTTTTCATCGGCCCAAGTTTAATGTGAAGAGGAGGCGGAAGGACATTTTTGGGATCTACAAGAGGTCTAAACTTAACATTGTGAGATCCCGGTTGAAATTCACTTCTTTTCGGCCAAATTTTTGTTATATAATGCCGATTTACTGCACGACTGTCCCATAGACAAAGAAATCAACAATATTTTGTAATTCTTCCCTCAAGTCCCAATAAAATTCCTATAACTTTTAAGTCCCCACATATCTGTCATTTATTCGTGTTGTAGTTTATTTTATCCAAAACTGAGAGGGGGAATGCTCAATATCAAGTTCCTGTATTAAACCATCAATATCAGTACACGAACACAACGAATTTTCCATACTGTAGAATGCAGAAAACGGAGCGTTTCTTTTTCTGAAATTCGTAATTTTTGTTTCGTTGGCTAATAAGTTCCATTCCTGAAGACGGGAACCAAGACGTTCTGACTGTTGCTTTGATAACCCCAAATCACGTACTAAATCATTTAACTCACTTTGAATAATTAAATGTGGCTCGCCGGAACTGGGACCTGGAGTAAAAGTAGGGTCGATGCACTGTTCTTCGGAGCTGCCTGATGATGCGTTGTCTCCAGTATCTTTCAAAACAACATTTAGCGGACCTAAAGGTGCGATCTGCATTATGAGGAACAGATCGCATTGTAGACCGCACATTTGGATAGTCGATCTTGTGCTTTCCCTTTTTGTAATAACCTCTAGTCTTTGTCAGGCAAAAAAAGCAATCATGTTAGTGGGTTAGGGACTGCAAAAGGCCTGCTTTTTCTGTTCCCATTCATCCACTGCACCAATGATACGCTACAACTAACACAGCACGCATGGGGAGCCCACTGCTTGTCTTGATCTCCAATTAAATCACCAAAATATAGCAAGTAGGCATTTTTAAAAATTTCAGAAAATGGCCTGGCTTGTGATTTCAACATAAATTCTCCACAAATATAACAAAATTTGTCAGGAGAGATTTTGCAACTGCGGCGCGCTTGTCTCGACATTTCCGTCCTTAAAAATAGTTTCTTATCTACACACAGAGATCCTCTCACTTCTAAACTATTGTGTCTACTATTGTAAACAACGCAGTTCAGGTACTTTTCCTGTCCTAAAATGCATCCTTTGTTACCGTCCCCTCATTACATTGACTTCCCGCTCGACTACCTGCAAATACAAAAGGGTCTTATTGAACGATTGAAAAGTGGTACGTGTTAGGGCTTTAGGAATATTTTTCCTATTATTAGAAGGGTATTTCCATTTTAAAAATAAAGATCTGCTTTGTGTTACTAAAATCTTGTCGACCTGTGAGATTACCACGGCTCCATATTGAAAAAACTTGAGAATAAGGCAGTGAAAGAAGTGTCATAGAAAGAAGAAGAAGGAGAAGAAGAAGAAGAACACAAGCATCACCTTTAGAATCTGAAGTGGGTATACTATGGAACAACGTAAAAACAACCATGTAAGACAAGGCAGGATTTCCAAACACTACGCCAAGAAGAAATAGCTGACACAAAAATCTACTCACTTAAAGAGATGATGATGCCATAAAATCCTAAACTTTAATGCGTATAGCATAACAAATACAATTAAGAATCTCTAAAAGAAAATGATTATGACCGGTATTTTCAGCAAAACCATAAAAGCCACGGAAAATAAGAATCTAAAAGCTCTCATGGTGTTTCTAATCGACAAAATGAAATCTTAAAAAAAAGGAGTCAATGAGAATAAATAGACTTTTCCAAAATCATTTATAATTAGGTCTAGAGTCTAGCCATGAAACCAAACCACTTTAGGACCACCAAAAACCAACAAAGACATATCAGTATAAAAATAACAAAGCTGGTGGATGAGAAGAGCAATCAAAAGAAGCTACCAAGTTAACTGACGATGACCAATTTTCTCTTCTAGAAATTATCTTTAATAAAAGAAAATATAAAACGAGAGCAACTATTCGCTTGAATGGTTGGATGTTGGATACTACCCTTACTAATTTCCTCAAAAGGTGAAATGAGTGAATCACTCACTAGAAATATTTCTTAGAGTCTTGCATATGAGAATCTGCCTGCAACTGTAAAACTAATCTCAGAAACGCACACCTCGTATTTTTGGATGCTCAAGGCTTGATCCAGGTGTATTGTTAATTATGGAAAAAGCTTTGAGAGAGTCCAACACAAAAATCTAATTGATATATTAAAGAGATTATATGAAGCTGAGAGAGGCAGTCGTCCTATCCAGACCCGGAATGGCATCAAACCAAGCACATGCAAATAAGCAATATAACAACATATGATACGAATATGGACTCGGCCATGGATTACATCATGACTTTTGAGCCCCATATCTATAATTTTACCGTATAGAATGTAAAAATATGGGACTTTTTAATATTTGATTTGGATCAAATTTGACTTTGGCATCAATTTTGCTCCACTTAAATTAAAAATGATCTATCGGTAAATAGTCACATGGCACACACAAAAAGATCAAGAAAAACCACGTCCTCAATCTATCGCCTAATTGCCTTGCTTTCAATAATCTCCAAAACCATGGAACGTCTAGTCACTCAGCAACTACTCAAGTAACTTTAGACCATCAGATTAATTAGCGATAACCAATACGGTTTTCGCAAAGGAAGATCGACAGGAGATATATTGGCCCATGTTACTCATATATGGAATAAAGCAATTGGGGACTACAGAAAATCCCGAGCGATTGCGTCAGATATTTCGAAGGCATTCGGCAGAGTTTGGCGGAACGGATTGCTCAACAAACTGCCCTCCTTCGGATTGCCAGTCTCTCTTTGCAGCTGACTTGGCAGTTGTCTTAAGAACCGATCTCTGCACGTTGTAGTTGACGGACACATCTCAGAAAGATTCATCATTAACGCGGGCGTGCCTCAGGGCCCAATATTAGTGTACTAACTCTGTTCCTCATCTATATTAATAACCTGCTGACCGAAGCCAATAATTCTGTTTACAGTTTTGCAGATAACAGTACCCTTGTCTCCTCTACCAGCGACTAAGACATATCATCGCAGGGTTCGAACTTGGTGCAACAGCAACTTGGTGCAGTTTAATGCAGCAAAAGCTCAAGCGGCCACGTTTACCAAGAAAGCCAATACGGCGGACCCTGACACCATTGGGGCAGGATCGAATATTTCGTCATCCTCGTCAATCGGAGTATTAGGTGTCTCGGTTAATAGCGATATGCCCTGGCATGACCACGTTGCTAACATCGCAAAATCAGCCTCGTGGTGTGCTATTTCACAACAAAAACTGTATACACAGCAGCAGCTGTTTTTCCGCTAAAAAGCGCAAATAAGACAGTGCTTAGAATATTGCTCATACATCTGGGGTGCCGCACCGAAGCACGCCCTAAAGCTACTGGATCCCTGTCATAAGAAAGCTGCGCGTTCGGTCGGCGACCCGGAGTTAACCCAGAATCTGGCTAGCCTGGAAGAACGCAGACATGTGTGGCCAACGCATGGCAGATAGTCACGACAGACGGCATGAGAGCACCCGACGTGGAAACGCCTAGAACATCGCTTTACAAGGACTCCTCTGTCTGACGCACTGCATCGCTGTGGAACTCGCTCACAGGACAGCTGTTTCTCCCTAATTACAACCTACAGCTATTCAAGTACCGCGTGTCAATCAACACCTTCGCACACACATCGCTCGTGGAGTGCCATAGGATCTGCCACATTTATATAGTAGAACAACTTCTTTTTGATTTATTTTGTCTTGCAACCAACCCAAGAATTAAAATGGGAGTGTAACGAATAAGTTACTTAAAAAACGTTTTCCATAGAGACAATTTTGAGGGAAATCTACAGGACGAAAACAAGTTATGAGATCCAACCAGATCTGGTTGTTTAAAGTATATTAATATTTTATTATTATCTGGTTTTGGTATGCAATTAAAGAATAACATGTATCATCAAATTTATATTTAATTTATCTTGTCCTTCTGAGATTCTTGTATAAAGCAAAGACTAAACTCCATATGAGCAAAACTATTTAAGAAGAGCCACACTTGGCATCGACCCCCTCCGATTTGGATTATTTTTGTGGGCATGTTACCCACCTAGAGGGTGGTCAAAAGCTAAAATATTATCTCACGCAAAAATTTATTGGCTAACCTCTAGCCATTTTTCGTTTTCTTTTTCATATTTTTTACTTGAATTTGGGTATTTTCGATTACGCAGAGGTTTTTTATACCAAGTTGCTGAAAATCAATTACCTAGTGTAAAATTGACCAAGAAACAAGAATATGGCCAGAGATTTGACCTACGACACATATCTCCAAAAATATGGGCCAAAAACTCTCAAAATGTTGTAGAAAAATCCCAAATCTTGGAGAAATGTTAAAAAACTTTTCATTGACTATAAGGGGCGATCAACTTGTAGAAAAAGAACCAGCGAATCCAATGAGCGCACACCGAGATTTTTAGGACGAACCGTTCAGAAACTGCGCGGCTTCAAATTTTGAGGGTTTTGTTTTCTTTCAAAACCCTCAATTTTTGATCTCGTGGGACAATGTCCGACCTACAGGCCTATTTTACGATGTACCTGGACTTCCTGGAGCGCTCGGTGCGGGTAGCGAGAGGCGACAGAAAGTAACAAACGTGAGCTGTGCTGCAGCGCAGTGCCCTTGGCCGGAGCGCCAGGAGGGTTCAGGATAGGTAAACTTGCCTTCCCGGGGGCTTATTTGTATCGAGCGTACGAGATCCCGATTTTTTATAGCGCGACTATAATACAAATGTACAGGCTTTTCATATTTCGCGTTAGTATGGGTTAGTTTTGGTTGGTTGCGCCCCCGTAGCGAGCGAAGCGAGAGGAGGGCCATGCATGAAGTGTTCAAATATTTGGAGAAATGTAACGGGGGTATTCTAGCTAACAATTATATAACATTTATATTACAGTCACGCTATAAAAAGCGGTTTACTGGAGGCTCGATACAAAAATGCTACCCGGGGGCTTCGGCTGCTGACATCCGGCGCTGTGCTGTGCGTACGGGCCATCAGGCTCTTCCACTCTCTTCCCTCTAACCTCACCTGCCCTACCGTATCTCCCGTCCAGTCTCCTCTCACTGGTCGACCAGTATGATAAGCCTTCTTTAAATGATGCCCTCACCAAGGCCCCCAGATCATCCGAAACTTTGAGTGTTTTCAGTGGAATGTATGTTGTTGTTCGTCTGGCAAAAAAACAGATCCATTACAATGATCACTCAGAAGTGGATGTGTCACTCTTGATGCCAAATCTGCCAGCCAAGGAGCTAAATTAGTCAAAAGACATGAAAACTGCAACAATTCTACTTCCACATGTGCTTTGTGAAGTAGCACTTGAAGAGAAACTTAATAAAATGTATTTGACTTCCTTTGATCTGGACAAAATCACTCTGAGAACTTTGAGAAGGCCCCTTTAAAGGCTCTTATTATTACTTTGGCAAGAATCTCATGTATCTCATTCATTACAAAATAACAATACACTATTTAGACGGTCACACTATATCTTAGAATCACCCGAGACCACAGTAGATGTACAAAGGCTCGAAACTTGGACATTAGTAATGTACCTCACGACGCCTAGTAGGCAGTCAAAACATCTGATGCCACTTGGTCAACTACGTGAGAAGAGACTGGACGGGAAAAACAGTAGGGCGGGTGAGGTTGGAGGAAGGGGAGGGAAAGAACCTGGCCCGTGCTCAGCACCGCGCTGGACGCCAGCAGCCGAAGTAAGTTATACAACGCGCGTACTTGGCAGGTTGGCCTAGCCTGAATTCTCCTGACGCTCCGGCTAAGGGTGCTGCGCTGCAGTACAGTGCACGTTTGTCTCTTTTTGTCGCCTCCCGCTGCCCGCACCAAGCTCCTCAGGAAGGCCAGGTACATCGCAAAAGTAGGTCAGACATTGTCACACAAGATCAAAAATTGAGATTTTCTTTAAAGAAAACAAAAACCTCCACTTTGAAGCCGCGCAATTTCTAAACAGTTCGTCCTAAAAATCTGGATTCGCTGATTCTTTCTCTATAAGATGACCGCCTCGTATAGTCAACATTTCCCCATGATTTGGAACTTTTTTGATAAATTTTGAGAGTTTTTGGCCAATATTTTTGGAGATAATTGTCGTAGGTCACACCTGTGGCCATATTTTTGTTCCTTGGTCCATTTTACACTAGGTAACCAATTTGCAGCCACGAAAACAAAAAACATCTGGGTAACCGAAAATACCGAAAGTCAAGTAAAAAATGTGAAAAAAAAAACGAAAAATTACTACAGTTTAGCCAATACATTTTTGCGGGACCCAATATTTTGGCTTTTGACTACCCTCTAGGTGGGTAACATGCCCACAAAAAACAACCAAATCGGAGGAGGTCGATGCCAAGTGTGGGTCTTCTTAAATAATTTTGCTCTATGCAGTCTGCGATCACAACGAAATATTAATCTCTAGTTATTTATGTCATAGTCAGCAACATCCATAAAAGAGTTGGTATTCTTTTTACGTTTAAAAACGTGGTAACTAATTTATTAAATAATCCATTACCATTTAGGCAGAAAATTTTGTTTTTCGCGTCTTTCTGGAATTAAGCTGGATGGAAGAATGAGATTGTTAGGTTTGATATGACATGCCTCATCTGTCACTGAAATTATATGCTATATCATTAAAAGTTAATAATTGTTGTGGTACAGAATCTAATAAATAACCAAGCGGGGCCGAAGCCAATAACTGTAATTAAAAATTTAACTATAACGAGTTATCAACTTCCTGCCTTAATTTATCAATAACTCCTTCAATTCTCCATCATATAAATACATTTTCAAGTAATAAATATAAAATTATTCTCTTGATACTTGAAGGCATTGAATTTCTCGACTTTTACAAAACTTAACAAAGTGTCTAGTCCTTTCAGATCTAATTAACTTAATTAGGAAATTAAACTTTCTTTAAAGATAACATTGTTAGTCGCTTCCTTCGGTATTCATGTTGCTCAGACGCGAATATATTTTATTTCCAGATAAGTTGCCGAAAACGGATACCGTGTTGAACTAGACCCGAAAATTCCCAATTAGAACGAAATTAATTTACAAGCCTCCTGCGGATATCGAGAGCAATTAGAACTTTAAAACTTTTTAGTTTTGCAAGTTATTACCCGAAAATTACTGATATAGTTACGTTTTATTATGTGCTTTTTTTGGGCTTTCCGTGGAAAACTAGTGTATTACAACAAACAAAAGCTGCTCTTTGCGCACGATTGAGACAAGTCGATTGAATGTGAAAAAAGGTTTTTACTTCTTGCGGCCGTATTTTATGTGCTTGGCACACCCAGCAAGCAACGCAGTACTCTCTTTTAGCATAGAAAGTTTGCCTTCTGTGACGAAAAGGATCCCGAGAAAATGACACCATAGCGCAAACCGAGAATCCACCTGAGCATTGTAGGCCCTAAAGGATATCAGTTTTCTCATTGGTCTCACTAAATAAGACAACGAATTCAACCTAGATCTATATATAACGCAGTGATTATTCCAGTTGAGATTCTTATCCATTTGAACTCTTAAAAACCGTGCAGAATTTCCCGATCATTAACAGCAGCAGTGACATTTAACTTTCTGTGGTCCTGGTAACTATAGAAGGAAGTTAATGGTTTTGCCGCTATTAAGAAACAGGGAATTGTAAGAGAACCATTTATGGAAGTTAGTCATATTATTGTAAAAAAATTGTTTTAAGGTAAAGTCATTACGTTGAGAGATCAGCCAGGCAGAATCATCAGCATGCAATGCTGGGCTGCAGTATTCATCTATCTGATTCGCTATATCGTTCAAATACCTATTAAAGAGAAGCTGAGCAAGAACTGCAACTTGAAGAATCCCCGTTGAGTCATGTATACCTTCAGAGCAATTCTCCCTATGCATCGAGTTATAGACTGTCATAAATCAGAAATTGTGAGAGCCAAGATAAAACCAGACCACAGACACCATACGTCTCAAGCTTTCGAATTACTAGGGTAATGTTGACGCAGTCGAACGTCCTAGTGAAGTCACAGAATACACCAAAATGGGGCGCTCTCCCCCTTAATTTGCAAGATCAACTTCCCATAAAAACAGTTTGCAGCATCCACGGTTGAGGATCCAAACTAACCCAAACTGATTTTTTATTAAAATATTATTCATGCAATGCTGGAGTGCAGTATTCATCTAACTGATTCGTTATATCGTTCAAATACCTATTAAAGAGGAGCAGAGCAAGAACTGCACCTTGAAAAACCTCGGTTAAGTCATGCATACCTTCAGAGCAATTTTCCATATGCAGCAAGTTATAAATTGACATAAATCAGATATTGTGGGAGCCAAGATAAAACTGGACCACAGACACCATACGTCTCAAGCTTTTGGATTAGTAGAGTGCTGTTGACGTGGTCGAGCGTCCAACTGAGGTCACAGAAGACACCAATGGGGCGCTCTCCCTCCACAACTGCCAAGATCAAGTTTCCATAAGAAAACAGTTCATAGCACCCACGGCTGAGGATCCGAAACTCAAACTGATTTTTTATTAAAATATTATTCCTCTTCATAAAGCTTTCTAGTTTTCCTCAAAACAATTTTCTGATAATTTTGAGAATACTGAGGTCAAAACAACGGGCAACAGTTTCACCACCTTTTTGAATACAGGTTTTACTTTGTTGATTATTAAAATTTCAGGCAAACGGTCCTTTTGAGAAGGCTGATCAATGAGCAGATTCAGTGGCTCAACTACATTTTCGGATTCCCTAGGTTTTTTAATTTTATTTTTTTATTGCTAGGGATTTGATCTCTTCCGAAGAAAATGGAATAAGGAAAATTCTGTTTAAACTGGATTCATATTTGGGATATTATTGTTATTTACTTTGAAAATATCATTGAACTAATCATTGAATATTTTTGAGGAATCGAAAAAAAAAAGTTGTTAAGTTCTTTGGCATTATTCTTTCTATATTTGGCACGTACGCAAAAGGAAAATCCCATACCACTCGACAAGCGATGCGTGTGCGGATAAGATGGTGGACGTTGGACTTGAAGCTCTATAGGTTGTAGTTTTCGAGAAAGACGTTTCACGGAATTACATTCAAGAGCGAGGCAGTCTTCCAGATAAAGGAGTCCCATAACAGCGACGTCCTAGGTATTCGCAACTGTATGATGATGAGCAACGATAGTGAAAAGATAGGTCCGCCACTTTTCTTCGATGTTCAAAGCTATCAAGGTCTTTAGGCAACTCTGGGTCATCCACAAGACGAACTGATATCCTCTCTATGGAGTCCATTATCTTGGGCATGTGTTTAGATGCCTAGCTCCATACATGGGGACAGGATCTCAGAGATGATCTTATCTGGGCCTTATAGAGTAGTAAGAGCTGATGAGGTGTGTACAAGAGTTTTGCTCTATAGAGTACTCCTAGCTTTTGTGCTGCTGATGCCTTGGTGATTTTGGTGACGTGATTAGGCCAAGACATGTTGTTTTGTATGTTGATACCCAGCAAGCTTATGGATGAGGTCAGAGTCAGTGGTTTTCCTGTCATTGATCAGTCAAGTCCTGCGGTGTTAGCTACTTGAATCATTCCTGCGTTAACTGGACATTATTTTCCTCACCCCATTCCACGATGACGTTCATATCCTCCCTCTTTGATGGTAGCAATCTGATTTTCTCGCTCGCGCTCATAGGATTCACCAGAGTACGATCTCCTTGTGTTTAATAATTTATATTCAGTGTTGATTTGAGCATAGAATATGTCGTCCACAATGTCCACATTTTTTCGGTGAGTCTTCAAAATATCATCACCGTCTTCTCCGAGAACGTTCCAACTTTGTTCGCCGAACCGCATTTCATAAAACGATCTAATTCAACTCCATACCAGGTTCTTTATCACCAACCAAAATGATTGAAGATTGGTGAATTAAAGATGTGTGCGCAAAGATGTCACATCTGTGTGCAAAGTAATTTGCGCACATGGTATGCAATGTTCCATTTTCAGAACGAGTTTTCCATGTGCAAAAAGTATTTTGCTCCTTCTCTCACCAAAACTATACATTCGTGAAAATAATACTATTTATTGCACTAGTTACACAAATATCAATAGTATTCACTTAATTAAAAAACAATGCGTTAAATAAACTTCGGAGTATTTTCCTTCTGTTTCGGAGTAACCATCTGCTTACTAATGTTTCTGAACGTTTTTGTGCTCTCTTTTATTTTATTAGCCAAACGGGGACGTGCTTTTCAATCTCGACGAGCTTTTAAATTAAAAAATGTTTCCGTTTGTGTGCTCTCGACGTATTGTCGTTCTGTTCGTAAACGGGGGTCATGTAATATTACGTGATATTGATGTTGAACAGATTTTTTTCAAATTTAATTTGTCATTTTGTCGACTAAATGAAATTTCTGTAAGAACCGATTTTATTCTCTCTTTTCCATTGAGAAATTTAAATGATTAGGGCTTTGTCCACTTTGTTTGGGTGAAAGCAATTGAGGACCAACTGGCCAGGGTTCTGGTGCTTGAAGGCAGCGATGGCGAGTTATTGATATCCTCTGGTACATAAATTCCATGAAACTGTTGAGCCAACAGTTCACTTGTTTGTGCTGAGAGCGATTGACGAGAAGCTGGCCGGGTTCTGGTGCTTGCAGGTAGTGATTACATGTTATTGATATCCTTTTGTACATAAATGTCATGAAACTGGACGAACAGTTTCATGGAACGATTTTTCTCTCTCTCTTCCATGGAGAAATTTAAATGCCTAGGGCTTTGTCCACTTTGTTTCGGGTGAAAATGATTGAGGATAAGTTGGTCAGGGTTCTGGTACTTGGAGCCAACGATGTCAAATTATTGATATTCTCTCGTATATAAATGCCATGAAATGGGTAAACAGTTTCATTAGACGAATTTTTTTCTCTCTTTTTCATGAAGAAATTTAACTGCTTAGGGCTTTCGCGGGTTTGTTTGGTGTAAAAGTGATTGAGGACAAGCTGGCCGGGGTTCTGGGGCTTGGAGGCAACGAGCCAGTTAGTGATATATTCTCGTATATAACTTCCATGAAACTGTTGGGCGAAAAGTTTTATGGAACGATTTTTTTCTTTCTTTTCCATGGAAAAATTTAAATGCTTAGGGCTTTGTTCACTTTGTCTGGAGTGAAAGTGATTGAGGACAAGCTGGCCAGGGTTTTGGTGCCTGGAGGTAAAGATGGCAAGTTGTTAATATCTTCTCGTATGTAAATGCCATGAAACTGATGGGCGAACAGTTTCATGGCACGATTTTTTTGCCTCTCTTTTCCATCGAGAAATTTAATTGCTTAGGGCTTCGTTCAATTTGTTTGGTGTATAAGTGATTGATGACAAGCTGGTCAGGGTTCTGGTGCTTGGAGGCATCGATACCCAGTTATTGGTATCTTCTCGTATATAAATACCATGAAACTGTTGGGCGAAGAGTGTTATGAAACGATTTTTTTCCTTCTTCTCCATGGAAAAAATTAAATATTTAGGACCTTCTTCACATTGTTTCAAGTGATTGAGGACAAGCTGGCCATGGTTTTTGGTGCCTGGAGGCAACGATGGCAAGTTATTAATATCTTCTCTTATATAAATGCCATGAAACTGTTGGGTGAATAGTTTCATCGAACGATTTTTTTGTCTCTCTTTTCCATCGAGAAATTTAATTGCTTAGAGCTCCGTTCAATTTGTTTAGGGTAAAAGTGATTGATGACAAGCTGGCCAGGGTTCTGGTGCTTGGAGGCCTCGATGGCCAGTTATTGATATCTTCTCGTATATAAATACCATGAAACTGTTGGGCGAAGAGTGTTATGAAACGATTTTTTTTCCTTCTTCTCCATGGAAAAAATTAAATGCTTAGGGCTTTGTTCACTTTGTTTGGGGTGAAAGTGATTGAGGACAAGCTGGCCAGGGTTTTGGTGCCTGGAGTTAACGATGGCAAGTTATTAATATCTTCTCGTAAGTAAATGCCATTAAAGTGTTGGGCGAACAGTTTCATGGAACGATTTTATTGTCTCTTTTTTCCATCGAGAAATATAATTGCTTAGGGCTTCGTCCCATTTGTTTGGGGTAAAAGAGATTGATCGCAAGCTGGCCAGGGTTGTGGTGCAAGGAGGCAACGATAGTTAGTTATTGATATCTTCTCGTATATAAATAACATGAAACTGTTGGGCGAAGAGTTTTATGGAACGATTTTTTTCTTTCTGCTTAGGACTATGTCCACTTTGTTTGGGGTGAAAGTGATTGAGGACAAGCTGGGCAGGGTTTTGGTGCCTGGAGGCAATGATGGCAATAAATGGTATATAAATGCCGTGAAACTGTTGGACGAAGAGTATTATGGTACGATTTGTTTCTCTCTTTTCCATGGAAAAATTTAAATGCTTAGAGCTTTTTCCACTTTGTTTGGGGTGAAAGCGATTTAGGGCAAGCTGGTCGGGGTTCTGTCTGTCTCTGTTAAACAGCTTTTTAGACAGCTTAGACAGCGTTATAGACAGGCAGACAGCTTTATAGACAGCTAAGACAGCTTTATAGACAGACAGCATTTTATATGGCTTAGACAGCTTTATAGACAGACAGATAACTTTTTAGACAGACAGCCTAGATAGCTTTATAGGCAGCTAAGATAGCTTTATAGACAGACGGACAGCTTTTTAGACAGCTGATACAGCTTTATAAATAGACAGACAGCTTTATATAGACGTGCCATCCCAAGTCGCCAAAAACATCGCGGATTACGCGCGATAAGCCTCCTCCCGGAGTGGAGTGGCGTAGAACTTTCTTTGTATCCCTACTAGCGTTAAGATTCGAAGACGACAAGTGGTTCATGTTTAGTGTGGAATGTTAAAATAATAAAATTCTTGGATATATAAGAATCTTCTAAAAAAATTTGAACGGGCAAATTATATCTGGAATTGTTGTTTAACCAATATTTTGTAAGAACTGCCACTACGAGTAGGTATATACAGGTATATACAACAGGTGCTCGTGGTGGTCATAACCTAAGACTAGTAAGGGAGATTCTAGAGGAAAAATATTATATGTGGATAGGGAGACAGGGTCCAATCCGTTGGCCCACTACTAGTCCCGATTTAACCCCATTGATTATGGATTCTATTATCTTTCTGTGGGGTTGTCTACAGAATAGTCTGTTGTAATAGAAACCTCAATGCAACCAATCTAGAAAGAAAAATACTTCAAGACAAATTGCAACAAACTGTTTCAATAACAGTAGCAGTTGGATCGATTAATATTTTCTTAAATTAATTAATTATAATAAATATAAATTTCCTGTTTTGATATATAACCTGCAGATAGCGTTCAAATCATAAACGGAATTCCCGTACCTTTAGTAACTGAAATACTGGTGCAATATTTTTAGGGAATTACTCCCATTCTAGTTATACATTTCTGATAGGGATAATACGTTTTCTATCCATTGTTCAGTCAAGCATAATCATTGCCTGTGACTGAGACAAACGATATAACGAAGCATTCACACGACAAGCACTTCCGGCCGATTTTTATTCTTTTCACAAAACGTATCGCTTTAATCATTACGGGGCGAGCGGCGCTCTTGTTATGCCGCTATAAACCAGTTAGAGGGAATAATATTCAAGCACATTGTGGGCGAAGTTTATGTAATCCTTGCAAGTTATGCTTATTTGGTTTTATTATAGCCGCATTTGTGAAGCTCGAAATAAACTTCGTAGATTTGTGAGGAAATAGTTTTTAGGTAATATCAATGCAAATCCCGCTTTAGATATATAAATCACGCATAGGATCGGAACCTAGATTTCTTCTTTATGATAATTTGTTGCCTGTATATTACAGAACGCCACAATTTTTTTTAATGCTGGAAATGTACTAGTTTTGGATATTTCTTTTATCCACTGATTCCGAAAATACCTGGTTTTTATTTCGTGGCAGCTCTAGTGCTAATCGATTTTAGTTCTGATGTAGCGAAAGTTCATTTATTTAATTAAGTATGGCATTGTGCGCCATTTTATAATGAAATTGATCAGTTTGGTGTCAATTTATAACGAAATACTAGTTGCTTAAATGCATGAGACTCGTTTTTATTTTTCCTAGGAAATTGGTCGACGTTCTTTTATTAGCAATGATTTTTTTGTGTATTGTGGGCGCCAGAGTTCCTAGATACAATGCGAACTGAATATGAATACCTACTTAGATATAAATAAATATAAACATAGGAATATCATAAATTTGCCCTTATAATTCGTGTCTCACACAATCTTGCGATAAATGAAAGAAATAAATTTCAAAACAAGAATATATTACTAAAACAGAGTTTTATTCACAATACCGAAACAGAATATTTGCACTCGACGCGCGTTTCGCTAACCATGTTAGCATCATCAGGAAATGATTAAAACTGTTTTAATCATCTCCTGATGATGCTAACATGGTTAGCGAAACGCGCGTCGAGTGCAAATATTCTGTTTCGGTATTGTGGATAAAACTCTGTTTTAGTGCATGTTGCCGAACGTTCCAAACCCCAACGTAGAAGAATATATTAATTATTATACAATTAAGTTATAAATATGATTGATGAAATTTGAAATGGAGTTAATCTATATAATCAAAGATCAAATACAATTGATGAAATTATTTGAAATAAAGTTTATGAATAAATTTGGCTTAGTAATGAAAATTAAAATTAATTGTGACAGATTAAAAAAAAAAGGAATGAGAGCGTTATTTTAGGTATTTGCAATATGTTTATCTTCTGATTGGCTAATACTTAGCTTGCCCAATTATTCTCTAACCATGCAATTATATTGGGACCTCTACTGAAACCGCTTCTGCCTGTTCTTAAATTAGTATCTCTTGATATTATCGAGGACTTATTTGGTTCCCCAAGTATGGATTCCCTCAGAACACTTTGTGCAGCAAGTGGACGAACAGCTGCTACTTGCCAAGCACGATGTTTTCATCCAGCCAATGTTGAATACATGCAAGAGAAAATAACCTAGTCTTAGACCAATGTATATCGCTAATTAAATAATATTCAGGGAAATATCATGTGAACATCAGTGACACTGTTAAACACATGAGGAAGCAATCAACAAGTTAAAAATTTACTGTTTAAAGCAGATATGATCAGAAACTTAAATTACAATGTTAAGTTGAGCAAAATTATAAATAACTACTGTTACTCAAGATATCCTTTTCTTTACTTTAAAATATGAAATTCAAAAGAAATTTATGGAATTGCGTTCCAATTCAGTGACTCTCGGTAAATCTAAATAAAAGATAAATTGAATTTGATAATCAATAGAAAAATAGAGGTACAACCTCTAATAACGAGTCTTATAACTCAAATAAGTAATTGCTATTACTTTTTATTTCGGCCCTTGGCACATAAACGATAATTGAGCGTAATTACACCTCAATTAATCAAAATATTAAGATAAGATAATCACTATCTCGCATCGAGATAGAAATTTAGATAAAAAAAAACCGAAAAAAATATTCAAACCAGCAATACTATGAGGGAAAATTCGGAGGAATTCTACTGAAAATTCAATTTACTACCTTTGCAGGAATATAGAGAATTAACTCCGAGAATTCAGCCCAATAATAATGTTCAAGTTGAATGGAAATACGTAAAATAATGTGCGTGACCAATAAACCATGAAATAATTACGTTCTCCGTAAATCTGGACTAAGCCTCTTTCAAATTACATCAATTTGATTAATGAGAGACGCAAATATTCACCAATAAATCGGTATTCTTACCCAACGGTCACGACAATAATTCAAAATTATTGAAGATGTAAGCTAATAAAAAATGGAATATAGCAATGCTAAATTCTTGCTTTAATCGAATAAGACTAAACGAATCATAAACAAATAGTAGTTATGTATTTAAAAATGAAAGAATTAGTTAAATATACTGCAAGATGAATTAAATATTTCAAGATTAAAAATCAACACTTACCCGTCAAGCGTCTCAACACAAGATAAACGACCTCGCTTTCAAAATTTAAGACGTTCGACAAATTATGCTTGCCGCTGTATTATTGGCTACTTTATATCATGTGATCACTACTATAAATTACGTGGCGTCAAGCTATAGAAATACCCTATATTAAATATAGCAAAGATAAACCCATTCGTGAAATGGCAACTTAAATATTAAATATGGTAATCTATAGTGAAATAAATTCACAAATGGTAGATACGAAATAGCGTACTAATGCTTCTAAAATCGTTACTTGCACGAAATAAATCCATTCGTGAATAGATGTCACTGGCGACATCATCTGCAAATGAACCGAAGTTTTAGTGGAGCGGAATAAGCATATATTCCGTTACACTGATAAAAGGTAAAAATGTTAATGAAATAATGATATCTTTGGCTCTACAATGCTGAATGTGATCCCTAGAAGCTTTAAAACATTATGAAAAAGTAAAAAATTACATACTTTTTAAAACGAATAGACAGCTGTTGCATTAAATTTGAACGTTTGTTACTTGAATGCTACAGTACGCAAGATATTAGACAAACATGTTTGTCATACCATCAAAGCGTGGTTTCCACGTCTGGCTTTAA
>MU183943.1:0-17656 GCA_016904865.1 Pissodes strobi
TGCTGACTTGACTCCATATCATATGCATTTAATAATTTTATTATTTATTTTTGTATTATTGCTTTGCAATACCATCTAGTTTTATTTTTAGTTTTATGCATGATTTAATAATTATTTCGATCACTCCTTGTTCTAGATTTGCGCTTTTCAAATAATTATATTCTGATCCTAATACTTGATGTACATAAAGTCACAAAGGTTTTACTTGATAAAAGAAAACTGTAAAATACGTCTGTTTGGCTTCATGGATGATTGATGGCGCATTCGGTGGCTTTTCTTACATGTTCCTTGGTGGTTGTCGTTTGACCGGTTGATTGGTGTTTGGTCAGGTTTTCTCTCTGGTTGGCTTTTCATCAGGTAGGTGGTGTACTTAGTGGATTTTTCTGAACGGTTTGGCTTGTTGTTGATAGATGGTTCTCCTGGCAGATTTCTTCTAAGGGTTACATGACCGATTCATTGTTTGGTGGGTTGCTTATTTGCTCGAAGCCTGGCAGATGGTATTCCTGGCGTGTCATGTTGCTTGCTGTCTTTTGCGCAGCCATCTGTCTCTGTATTCCTTTAATACATAAGGTTGAGAGTGGCAAAATGGCGGCGGCTTATTTTTCTTTCATCTCAGTGTATTGCCATTAACTAAACACTACAATAAACAATAAGTATTGTGAAACGCGGGTGTACTGCGAAATGTTCCTTTTTGGTGGTCTTACAATTCTCAACATACGTCTTTAAGATCTTAGTATAGCTGTCAATGTGTTGGTTTGTCTTCATTATTTAAAGTATTTATATCTTGCTGGTGTCATCTGTTCTTCAAGGGCTTTTATTATTTAGTCTCCCTGATTTGTAAATTCCCAAAAAATATAACGTTCCAAAAAAGTGCTTTGATCTAGGATGTATCGGTTGGTCCTGCATCCCTTTAGCCTTAAAATTTTGCCCTTATTTTAACTAGGTTTACGTTTGTTGAGATAATTATAATAATTATAATTTCGATAATACTGTTAGTAAAAAATGTAAAAAAAATCTAAAATACCTACCTTTCTCCTTCATTTGATGAGCACAGCTTGTTTTCAAAAATATTATGCGCCCTAGTTCTTATATGAGATGGAGCAACTTTGCTACATGGTTAGCGAAAATATTTTTTGATATAGAACAGGTCACATCATCAACATCAAACCACCCACCATATAGCCATCAACAAATTCATCATCTTGCTTGTAATATGTGGTATGTTCAGATTTTTCGCAGTAATCCCCATCAACCTCATTAGAATTAGCATCTCCAAATACCACTTATTGGTATCTTTGTTTGCCATATCAGAGTTACTAAAATGCGAAACGTTAGAAAAAAATAAAAATATGTAATATATATGTACCAAAACAACCAGCAATAACTGTACTTCAGAGGTCGCGCAAAATACAAATGAACCCCAGTTGATAAATTTGTAGCATAAATTTATTTTAAAACGAAACAAAATATCCCGACTACCTCACAGTCTAGAGCAATCTAAACTTGGAGATGAGTTTGGCGCGTGATTAGGACACAAGCGAAGTTGACGCACAGTTGCCGCTCTGGCGCAAGTGAGGTACTTATAGGTGTATCCCACAATATAAAAAAAATTATAATATTGCAGTGCTCATATTAATATTACTATTAAATTTTTGACTTTTCTAATATTTTCATTCCAACAGCACTAAAATTTTATGGTGGATAATAAATACTACAACCGGTAAAAAGTGATTTTGTCTCAGTAGTAATTTTAAGAATAAATATGGTAGAGTAAGGCTTTCTTTGCTAATGGTTTTTATCTATGTTGGGGTTCGGTACCTTCGGCAAAATGCACTAAAACAGAGTTTTATCTACAATACCGAAACAGAATTTTTTCGCTAACCATGTTGGCATCATCAGGAGATGATTAAACTGTTTTAATCATCTTCTGATGATGCTACATGGTTAGCGAAACGCGCGTCTAGTGAAAAAATTATATTTCGGTATTATGGATAAAACTCTGTTTTAATGGTTTTTATTACTAACATACGTGCAGGACTAACTTAATAGTAGTTACAAAGCTATAGGTCCGTAGAAACGATTAATTATTAAATCGTTTATGACCACAAAGGAGGATATGTTAAGTAACTTTTTATTAGACCACTTAACTTATTGAACTGTATTAAAAGTGAGATTTCATTTATAGGGTGTGAATTGAAACATGTATTATATTTTTATTTAAAAGTATTAGGTGCTTTAATAATACAGGATTTATTTTGCATTAAATATGAACAATGAATAAAATGTTTTCTAGCTACTTTCATGCATTAATCCTCTCATACATAAAACTAAAACTAAATCAGATCAACTATTATTAAATATCTAACAAAAACTCTTGCTTATATTTAATTTACACGAACTCCATTCTTTACTGAATTTAATGAAACTTTCTTTTATTTCAACTATCCGCTTCTCCGTTCACACTCACCTTGTTACTTTACTCCATCTGCAATTGTCACAAATTAACTTCACCAGAGATATAAGACTTCGAACTTGATTCTAGTCTTGAGGACAGGAATAGATCCACAATTTTCCAACCGCCATTTTAACTTCTTCTATCGGCTCCAACGGGAGAAATGCTACAGCTTCTACCTCTTGAGAAAATGCGTCTAAGAAGCCCAAAAAAGTCTCTAATACAGGTTGGAAAAGGGAAACACAGAGTACACGAGATATTTCCTAAAATATGTGCGTACTAACCGATATATTCCTAATGACTCCCTCCACTGCGACCAACACAAAATGGCCAGCTTTCATTTTTTGGTACACCGTATGGTTAACTTTCCTCTCAGCAGAGAAAGATTTAATAATGAAAAGGAGACAATTAGGAATATAGCGAAAGTTAATGGTTTCAATACTAACTTAATAAATAGACTAATTAATAGGCATTTGTTTAGAAAGACCATTCGTGATTCCACTTTTTTCGTCAATCAGGATGACAATACAAAATATGTCTCGATACCATATAATCCTTAGTATACTAGAGGACTTCAAAAAGTCTTTAAGGAAGTAGGTTTAAAATTAGTATACCAAACTCAGTTCAACATTAAGAAATTATTAGGGGGTCCAAAGGACAAAATTGAAATATTAGAAAGGAGTGGAATATATGAAATTGGATGCATGGATTGTAACCAAAAGTATGTTGGGCAAACTAGAAGATCTATACACACGAGATTCAAGGAACACATAGCTCATTTAAGGTATGGTAGAACAGAAAAATCAAGTGTTGCCGAGCATGCTTTTGATAATAATCATAGAATAACAATTAAAAATTTAAAATTAATTCATAATATAACTGATAGGAGATTATTAGACGCATATGAAAGTATGGAAATTATTAAATGTAAGAATAGGTTAAATAGAAATTGAGGGCCTATTCCGTATAGGCCATTGTATTGGTTGATCGAGCGTGACTAGTCGGATTCCAGGATTGGTCCCTTTGGTTCCGCTTGATTAAGCAAACATTTAGTATAAAAGCGAGTTAGGTAGAGTTTTAAATTTAGTTTTAATCAACTCCTGATGATGCTAACATGGTTAGCGAAACGCGCGTCCAGTGCAATAATTCTGTTTCGGTATTGTGGATAAAACTCCGTTTTAGTACAAATGAGAAAATGGCCCATTATCTTGGTGCCAAGGAGTGCTGTGACAGAGGCAGATGTTAATTAGTTGAATGCTCGTACTGCACCTTTTCAAACTTCAAATCAACTTGAATTTTTCCTACCGGCAAGGAGAACAGACCGGGAATTGCGCGGACGCGGAATGCATTTGAGAGGGTAAAAAAATGTTTTTTCTTTATTTTACTTTACTATGTTGGGGTTTGGAACCTTCGGCAACATGCACTAAAACGGAGTTTTATCCACAATACCGAAACCGAATTATTGAACTCGACGCGCGTTTCGCTAACCATGTTAGCATCATCAGGAGATGATTAAAACTGACGGAGACAAAGATATATTAAATTGAAACGATTAAAAACGTTTTCCTTGACGGAGAGTGACAACTAGGTATATTTGCAGCGATTGTTTTATATAATGGGATCTACAGAGGATCCAGGTTCGGACTAAGGAGTAATTGAAGGACGATGCTTTTAATGCACAAATTGCTTTTTATCTGGGGTGAAATAAATCTATTCGGATTTTAATTATGGCTCAATCATACTACGAACATACAGGGTGTTTTTACCAAACCATACGGTGAAAAAAAAATAAGTTAATACACTTGTTGGGGTGTTTCCCCAACAGCTATGAATATTTAAGATCAATCTTGTAGATTGATAGATGGTATTGTACATTTTTTGGGGACAAAAATAATCTATAAAAATAAAGATATTTTCTTCCAATTGTGGTAAAATTGACAGACCATTTTTCATATTGATTATTTGGAGAATAGTTCTACTATTCACCTCAGCTTTCGTTATACCCGATTGTGAAAATAACGCTTTCAACAACAAATTTTTTTAGGCCCGATGCTTGAGTGATCAGAGAACGCACTGTTGTTTTTTGATGCTGATAGACTTATTTTCTTAGGTTATTATATTAATAATAACATTTATAGATACAGTTACGGGCTAGAAATGTTACATATCTATCCAAATGCGTATATGATAATTAAGTACTTGTTTAAATATGTCTCAAATGCAGAATTATTTTAATATGTAGGGAAAACAAACCTTTTGGAACGGTCGAATATGGATTATTTATTAAAGAATTGTTCCCACTATAGGTAGTTGAAAACAATTCTACATTACATAAAACTTTATTATTTATTTGCTTATACCGTTAGTAGTAACAGCTAATTTGTCACCTTAATTTTTTGTTTGATCACAAATACACAGTTCTGAGGTAGATGTTAATGCATGGAAATCGAGTTGAGAGAGACAATAGTATATTATTTTATATGGAGGAAAAGTAATACTTTTCATGGCGCGCTCGTGTTTAAAAGCCGAACGGAGTGAGGCTGGTAATAGAGAGCAAGCCATGAAAAGTAACTTTTCCTCCAAATAAAATATGCTGTTTTTTCTTCAAATGTCGACAAATTAATGCAAAAAGTTTCTTTTTAATAGTAATAATAATTATTATTAAAGATAAGTGGGTTCGCAAGGCGGCTTAGACCGGTGCGGTGTCGGTGAATAGGCTCAGCTTGTTGCTATAGTAATGTAACATAAAGCTGTCAGTGGACACTGTCAAAAATAATTATATTTTTAAAATTGCGTTTTCGATTGCGTTTTAATTCCGTATTGATAAGCAGTTATTGAGTAAATATTTCGATTAAATAATAACCAATTTGTTCCTAAATTAGTGATTTTTAGAAATGCAGTTACACATTGAGTGATAAATACAAATTTTAGTTTAATAACTCTTGAGTTGTTGACGCTTATTTTGATGTTTGCTTGTATTGCATCTATGTTGCTATGATAACACTTTTACCTCCGCCGGCGGAAAAGTGAAAAGTAAAGCTCCGGCGGAGGAAAAACGAAACTTCACTGCCGCCTACACAGTCGAGTAATGACGGATTTACTGACGTTTGAAGAAAAAACACTTTTATATATTGATTTTCCAGTAATGTAAGCTTTCACTTTAATAGAAGGTTGATGCTACAGGTAAGAATTAAAAAATTAGATCGAAAGTATTTCTTCTATTTCTATAAAGTTACTGAAATTTTGAATGGTAGGGATATAACATAAAACATCTGATATAATTTTGTGTAGATTGAGAACATACAGTAGAATGCGTGATAACATATTTCAATAAGAAAGTTAAAAGCTTTCTGTTTCAGTTTCCTGTAAAACTTTATCAATTTGGTTTTTATATATAGAGGATCAATGTATGAACTATCATTTTCAGAAAGAATATATCCAAAAATGGAACTACATTAGAAACAAAAGTTACGAACTCTCTTATTAAAAATATGGTTGGTAGTTATTGGCCAGGGTAGCAGCCCCAAACTTCTAGAATAAAAGGACAATTAGCTATGATATCTTAAAGTTAGTTGTAACAGAGAGGAGAGGATCTAAATTATATTCTTTGTTTAACTTAAACAGATTTTTCGGAGCAATTCGTCAATATATAACAAACTCAGGCTTGGTTAACTTATATTTCGTAGTTATTTTTTTGTACTCAAGTGATCCCTACAAACAACATCTATTTTTTTGTTTCGACCCCTCATAAACTTCTTTTTTATAAGCACAATACAAACTAATGGATTTCTTCTCCCTCAGGCGCCTCATTCGTTCCCCTCGTCGGGAAAAATTCCCTCTAGAAAAACGATGAGTAATTATGATTGTTGGTCATAAGGAGCAACCGTCCGATGTGCTCGCATATCCTGCAGCCCTGAAACCACAAAACTAAAGAGACATTCGAGAATGAAGTTTAGTGTGACTCACTAGTCATAGGCGTACCAAATGTTATAATGCCGTCCATATATTTAATGCACTTGTAAATTACTGGATATCATTTGAATACATTATTCGAAAAAATGCGGTTTGTGATTTAAATGTAGTTTTGCACGATAATTTGAACACGTATATTTTTTGACGGATCAACGTATATCATTAGAGATTCGACAAGAATAAACATATATAACATATAAAAACCTTAATAATATGCCGAATCCGCGAAGAGTTTAAACAGGATGTGAAATGAAACCCTTTTAAAAATATAAAAATATACCGAGAATCTAGGATAACGAGATTGATTTGAAATTTATATACCTGACTTGTATATGAACATGCTAGAAAAAAGGATTTGGTTGCTTTTTTATACCTCGAATATTTTTAAATACGGGGCTATTTCATTTCATGACAATTTTCTAAACATATTGATATAAAGTAACAATTCATAAGAGAACAAATTGAAGGAAATAAAGTGATTCTAAAGAATGTTTCAATAGGTAATCAGCTGGCAGATGCTTTTACAATACCCCTATCTCTCCAAAGGTTCAGTGAGCTTCGTTTCAAAATGGGTCTAGAAGAAGTCCGTGGAACACCGAACTTAGATATTAAATAATTTCATGGTATGATTGGGTTTTAGGGGGTATTTTCCAAGCCAGTATGAAAATAATACTTTTTTTATTGAGATAAGTGAATAATCTTACAATTCATATCGTCTTATCAGATGCTGCCATCTTCGTAGGCGCCTACAATGAAATGGTTGACACGTTGTCAACAAAAAATTAATATGGAGATATGCGATTACACCATGATAATAAATTGGCCGAATATGCCAAACATGTATTTGCAATGCTTGATTAAATTTAAAATACGCCTTCTGATAATTTTGAAATTCTGGTCGAGATCTTGGAGCAATATAATAACTTTTAACATTTTTTTGTTAAGTTCATTGATATGTTTACCAAGTTGTCGAATTTCGTTTAATTGCAGAGTATTTGCAACAAAAAAGGGAAGTTCTTGCAGATACCACGTGATTGTACTACTCTATAAAAAAAAATAAACAAAACACGGAAACAAAATTGTGAATTTTCTGATTTTTACTTATGCCAGGGTATTCTATTTATTATACATTTATATGATACTCCCATACCAGCAAGCATTCATATGCGGTTTTCGCAACAGTCTACAAATTTACTTTTTAATATCGCATCTCAGCTTATTATTGGAATGGTTTTGAGATTGCTATTCCTTGAGTCTTTTCTGATATTTTCATGACAATGCTGACATGGGTTATACTTCCCTACGGGTCAAAATATTCTACTTTTTTAAATAAAATTCCCTATATATTTTACCATTTGTCGCTTAAAAGTGCTAGGACTGTCAATAGTTATATTCTAATGTAGGCTACTGATATTCACAAATTAGATTATTCATTTCATCGCCGACCATAACAGATAAAGTTCAAAAAAATATATATAAAATAATGCAATCTATATCGTGGTCTACTATAAAGCAAATGATTAATTTTTGAAAATTACCCCAGATATCCATAGAAAATAACTATTATTGGCAGTCAAATGATTATTTTTGAGCTGTTTAAAATGAGCCCAATTAAAACGGTTATCGGAGTCTCATTTAAAAAATTAGTAGCTTTGATTATTTCTCATATATTTTCATATCTTGAAAAAAAGGGCCATTAAAGCATGTATAAAAACAAGTATCTCTATCTACCTTTCTAATAACTTAAAATTACTTAGTCAAGAATATATTCTATTTCAGCCAGCTCATCAAAGACAAAGATTTCTATGGAAATTCTGATTTTTGCATCTCGCGTTTCACAAAATACTCGCCATGAAAAAGCCGATAGGATCGAAAAAAACTGAGATGACATCGACAGTTTGACAGGAGAAAAAGTCTCAAAATGCTTTTTTGAACATGTCGGGAAAATCCACTTTTTAGAGGAAATGGAAAATATCGCTTTCTGAGTCAAAAAATTAAGCCTTTAATTTTCTGCCTCGAAAAGTTTTTTTTCGACAAGACTATAACAGGACGAAAATTTGAATATATTAGATTGGTACATCTACTGAAATTATATGTTTTATCATTGCTTTTTGATTTTTTAACATTACCTTTGTTTTAATAGATGTTATCGAGATGGTTCCAAGATACTTTCGGTTAAAAGCGGACTTACCAAAAAACTTACGAAATATACCGCTTACTTAGAATCCTAGAAAAGGGAAATAGTTGCTTAACTTTATATCCAATGGTTTAAAAGTAATATCATGTTCTCAAAATGTGATTAAGTTAAGCATGAAAAGTACTACAAAAAAGAGCCATCACTCAATCCTATTTTCTATTAGGGAAAAATATAAATTACCCCTAGGAGTAATTTTGACAAGATGGGAACGACGAACCTTTGGTTCTCACTGTATACATTTTAATAATACAAATAATTACCAGAATGCAATAGGGTTATGAATTACTGAATTTTAAAATGCTGGTAGGAGAGCCCTTGCAAGTAAGCCACAAATATGTGTCCATTATACGTCCACTTACATGCCAATCCTACTTCAATCCTGGAGTAATCCGTCCTAGATCCTTGGCCCGCACATTCTTTAGGATGGCAGCAGCGAGACTGGAAAGCCCGCCTATTACAGGCTCATGTCCCATTGGATTAATTGCGGAACCCTTTCGGGCCGGACGAGCAGCCGCCGCCGCCGCGCCGGCGCCGCCCCGTTTCCCGGAACGTTCGAGTGTCTCGGAACCCAAATAGGTTATGAGTGTCTCTATAAGTTATGAGTGTCTCTATATTTTTCTATTATTTAGGTGAGTGAACTAAAAGAAAGAGTAGAGACACTCACTGCGCACCAGAAAAATTTTGCTAACGAAACTACAGGAAACGCCTAAAAACAATGTGGCTTCATAAAACATCAGTTTCAGCTATTGTGACATTTGACAGTAAAAAGGACGATATTTACAAGCAAAATTTAATTTTGTTTAATGGGGCTATGAGTCGCTTTAAATTAGGATCGGAACAAAACGGAGGCCTCCCGTTCTACGCAAATGTCTCCTAATTACTATTTTCACCCGAGAATTGGTTTTCAGGTGTATTTTGTTTATATTTCCAGTGCTTTTGTGAAGTGGTGCTTAAAATTTTTGTCAAAACTCGAACTTTGGGGACATTTTTTCGGCTCAAATGTGGCGGATCCTCCGAGTTTTTTGGCTTAGACTACTCTATAGGATACCCCCTTTCTAGTGAATAAAAGAAAATTGCCCACATCGACACAACCTATGTATTACCAGACCCTCATTTCTCGTTTGAAAGTACTATATATATGTTCGGCCAGGACTCAACCAATACCTCCTTCAACTAGGCCAACTAGCTGATATTGAAATTAGCAGTGACGTCATGAAAAGTGGTCCATACTTTTTTGCCATAAGAAAAGCATTAAGAGGAGCCAAGAGGTGCCCAGTAAAAGTATTGTTTATTTTATCGCGCCTACTTCCGTATTTAACGTTGATTGCCACGCTGGGCGACTGGAATGTCAATTCCCATCTCGACGTCATGTATCCGGTGCTGCCAGATTGGGCGCTTTATCACAATTTGAGCTACTTGCTATTTGCCACAAATTACTTTTCAAAGAAACGTTAAATATTCGTCTTGGATTCCAAGATTACAATTAACAATATATTAGATACTTAATGTAAAAGTTTGCTTTGGTATATTATAGTATAGTTATATTAAATATAAACAAATATTTAAAACCCAAAAAGTAAATATATAATACTGAAAAGTGAAGCAATAACGGAATCAAAACCTTTAAGAAAATAAACGTTGCTAACCAATAACCTAATTATTTTGTATGAATATTAGGTCCATTTAAAAACATAATTTCAAATGTCATTCAACAAATGCTGTAAAAATTAAAGTCCAACTAAATATACGTTAATAGTTTACATCCCAAATAATGTATGAAACTAACTCTAAATCTGGCAACACTGCCTCAGTGCCTTCTGTCAGTTGGCGTAATGGCGTACTTTCGACCGGCTTGTTAATTATTGTTCTGTTCGATTTTTATTGTTTTTCTGTTAATTTCTTTACACTTTCGTGTGTGTAAATTCATGTGAACAATGATGTGCGGTGGAAACTCGCCGAAAAGATCTAAAGTTCATGTTTTTAGCCTCGTTTTTAGCTTTCCAAAATGTTTGGAGTTGACCTGTTGCGTTCGTGTAATAAGAGTTTATTTTGTGCTTTTTCAATGTGGTCAGCAAGTTTATAAAATTTGTTCCTGTTAGCTAATTTTGGAGTAAGTAATATTTAGTGTAATTATGCCTCATAAAGGCTGTAATGCAATGTTTGCTATATGCCCTCAGTGGTCAAAAAACTTCATGAACTAAAACGAGACAAAATATTAAAACATGGATATTCCCGTAGTTTAATGGCCCTTTTTCCATCATTTATAAAAAAGCAAAATGTTAAATTAGCTCTCAAAATATTTAATCATTTTATTATAGAGGCTCTGAAAGGTTTTCTCTCGGGTGTTCTTAATAATTTGTCACATTCACAAGACACAGCAGAGGATCTGAAATGCCAGTTAATCACTTATTTAAGTAGATATTGCTGTCATATTGTTTAAAAAAAAATAAGTTGTGAATTTTGTAAAGAAAATTTAACCTTAAATGAACCTTGTGTTGTAGAAGATTCTTACAATTTCATTAATTCCTTAAGTCGTGGGGCTCTTTTATATCCTCGTGAACGTAGTTTCAACAGCCTATATTATATTTAAAAAACTGATTAATGAGTTCGAAGACACATTTTTAGATATTTACAATAAAAAGTATTTTCTTTGTGAGCTGTTGTTAAACTATCTAAATCAATATTTATCATAAATATTTGAAGATTGCAAGGTTCTTTGGATGGAGAAAACCGAGGAGAAAACGCACCGAGAAACGCACTATCAAATTTGACATTACTATTACCCAAGCTATTACCTATTATGACACTTTTATACCTCTAGTGATATTTTACCGTGGTATCTAGTTTCAGTTTATCAAAATAGGTAGATTCTATTTTGATAAACTGGATATTCAAAGGTTTTTGCTTTGAAATTTCGTTTTCCTTTAACAAAAATCGAATGAGGCACGTCTAAAGGCTGTTCATGACTTGCAGCCTTGTTTTAGCCGGAAGCTCTTAAATATTATTTATGTAGGTATGCAGAAAAAGGTAAGTAAACAGCAATTTCATATTTGATTTAAAAAAAAAATTGAGTAATACACATTATCAGTCATGATAGTCGTGCTTAAAGTAATATCAGCTTGTAGGAGGTATTGTATTAGGCCAATTACGTTTCAAACTACATATATAAAAAAGATAAATTTACAAAACACAAGTTTTTGTTATATTTTTTCGAGATTTTTGCATCTAAAATGTCTACTTAACTGTGAAATTTTAAAAGAAATTGCACATTTCAATATACGCCTGTAAATAAGTTAAGACCACTTTTGATGACGTCACGCGTAAGCCGTCTGGCCTTGTTGTAGGAGGTATTGACTCAACACGTCCCATCACTCAAACACTACCGACAGAGAGGTTTGGCTGTCTGAGCAGATATTGATGTCTTGCCCTCTCAAGTCTCTTAACAGGTACTCATCGTCACATTTGTGGATCGCATAAATTTTGGCCTTGAACACGGTTGCACAAGTACGTCCATACACATCCGCCCCAGTACCATCATCTATTTTAGAGTCGTCTGAGTACCTGATGATCCAACAATTCAATTAACCAGACGTGGGCTGCGATCCGGCAATAAGGATATAAAGCTTTATAACCAACTCAATCACTAATTGATCAGACCGGGTGACTTAGATCCAATATAACACCCTGTGTTAATTTGCACCAGAAGTGTACCCAAATTTTATATTAAATTGCACCCCGTATATTTTTTGTTCTATCTTTCAATGGTACTTCCAAAGAGGCAATTTCACCAGAATCGACGAAATCCTTTGGATAATCATATTATTCTTACTTTTTAAACGAACAGACTTCCTTATCGCCAACTGATTTGCATACTATAATTTTTGTCTTTTGCTTGTTTATACTATTTGGATTGTCCTTTTTGTGATCAGCAGTTGAGCATATTTTCGCACTATATTGAACTGTTTTTGCTGTGAAGTCAGGAGCAGACGAATGCAATATAGCAATTAATACTTAAAATTTTGCATGCTGGGATAAGGAAGTGTGGAACGTCTGTTGTATTGCCTGTTTTTCTTCTTATCACATTAGCTGTATAGAAAGATAGTTTAGATTCTTGAAACTTCATGGAAATAGAATATTATGCTCACTGGAATGCCAACAGAAAAACACTGAAGAGAGGAGCCAGAATAAACAGATCTTACAGGATAATAAAAAACAAACAGCAAATGCCGGGCTTTCCGATCATGAAGCTATCTTGCCA
Source organism: Pissodes strobi (assembly GCA_016904865.1). NCBI lineage: Eukaryota > Metazoa > Arthropoda > Insecta > Coleoptera > Curculionidae > Pissodes > Pissodes strobi. The sequence goes on from MU183943.1 coordinate 12,880, forward strand.
ACTAATTTAGAGAAATCAATAAAAAACATTTTTGCTTAAATTATGACTAAAATGCCATATTTCATTTCGACGAACCCTTGAGAATTTTTCATGTCGAGTTGGTGAAATTGTTTGATAAAGTATTTCCTATTAGAACTATAAAAAACAAAAAGAAAAACCCTGCAAAACTAAGGGCATTGGAATATCTGCAATAAATATGCGGTTTCTCCACACAATATGAAATGATGCAATCTAAAATGATTTATTTATAATATACTTTAACAGGTACAGAAGAAGGTAATTAAAATCGCAAAAAATATGTATTATGGTGAACGTTTGTCATCGGCAAATAACAAACAGAGGGAAAGCTGGAGAATTATTAATCATCTGAGAGGCAGAAATGGCAAACCATGTGTTCGGGCTCAGATGGGTCCTTCAATTTTGAATAATTATTATTGCAACACAGCATCCATCTTAGCAAATAATCTTGAAAACCATGTACATACACTTCAGGAAGTTCTTAAAGGGTGTACATATAGAGAGTACCTTTTCTAGGTCACGAATGATACAACTGAATTAATATATTTTGTAAAATTAAAAACAAAGATGCAACTGGTTAGGATTGTATGTCTATAAAAAAAATTGGCAGTTGCTTCCACCCATCATTGAAGCAATAATTGCTGCTATAAAATACTCATTTTCTCAGCCACTGAAAGAAGCCATAATTATCCCAATTCATGAGGAGGGCGATGTTGATTCTCCTTCCACTGTTCGGCCTATAGCCTTTCTCCCGACTCTGGCGGCAAAGATTGTTGAAAGAATGGTCAAATCGAGTATATTATCTATTTTGGTTAATAACGGGATCTTAACATCTGATCAATTTGGATTCCAAAGAGATGGAAATACCAGTGACGCAGTATTTTCATTCTTGGAGAGACTCTATTCTGTTTTTACCGCCGGGCGGGTGGCTGCGACGGTGTTCTCTGCGACTTGACGAAGGCCTTTGATTGTGTTAATAAGGGAATACTACTGCGGAAGCTTGAGCTTAATGAGTTTAGGGATGTTTTCTCTCACTCTTTTCGCAGACGACACTACTATACTATGGCACAGCAGCAGTCCGGAAACGCTGACCACGATGATAACTACTGAAATAGCAGAAATCAAAATATGGTGCGATGCAAATATGCTTGCATTTATTGTTGGTAAAACTAGCATTATTAATTACAAAAGCACTGTGGGTGATACCTTTCTTAGCAATCCCCAAATAACTAAACAAGTGGATACTAAATTTATGGGGCTCAGTATTGATGAAAAATTAATGTTTCATGCGCATATGATCAATCTCTGGGGTATATTATCATCCAGTTATTATGCACTTAGAGTAATCTCCAGGGAACTTGATCTCATATGCACTTTTTGACTCCCATCTCAGATACGGTATATGCTTCTGGGGAAATTCTTACCAATATTTGCTTTGCTTTCTATAAGATACATGTTTAAAGCGAAATTGAGGAACACATTTTTATTCTGGATAATGTGAGCCTAATTCATAAGCATAGGAATAAGTATTTGGTTCTATATTTGTGGCCTACTACCAGACCCACAAACACAAACACCATACCTCTTCCTATACCGAGTAGCTCTCTAATTAAAAATTAATTGATTTACAATGCTAACACTATGTTAAATCATATCCGTTTAAGAACGAGGAGTATTGCGTCAAAGAAAACATTTCGAAATTAGGTAAAAACATCATGGCTAGTAGGGGTTACTATTCTTTGTCCGAATATCAAGATGATCAGTTTTACAGTTCTCTATTTCCCTAATTTTGCCCTGATTAGTTGTATTTTGTGACGGTAAGGCAATACTGAGAAAGAAAATCATACTTTGGTTTGCGTGCTATGATTTTACGTATATTAACCTAATTTTCTTTTTTATGGATTGTGTTTATATATCTTCCTAATTTAAGATCCGATATCTTTATACGTTTGTATTTATGTTAATGCTGTATTTTTATTTGTGCGGATATTAGTCTTTTAATTTATATGTTTAATGACAGTCCTGACCTTTCTTATTAAGTTCTTATTGGATTTTATATCGTAGAATAAGTTTTAGATGGATTATGACTATGGTTATGATTAACATGCTTTGTCAGTGAGATATTTTTTCTTCTATGACATTAAAACAATTAAAAAGTAAAGTAATAACATAGAGTTTGATTGTTTAAATTCATTTGTTCCAACTTATTATAGTAACTTTGAAATAATACGATTTAACAAAAAAAAATGATTGCTGTCAAATCATGATAACTGATAGCAATGCGTCAAACGATACTCTTTTTACAAATCTATCCTTCCTACGATACAAGAATATTTAGACCTTTATCACTCAATACATTTTTGAAATAACGTTGTGCGCCGCTGGTAGAAAATCATCAAAGCCTGGCAAATTCAATTGCTGGAACGGGGGTTGAATCGAATATCCCCAGTGCTGATTTATTAATGGTTCTTAAGCACGAAGCACAAGAAGCACAAATTTTCGACTGTGTAAGCATATAAATCAGGATTACTTGCTCCTAGAAAAAGGATGATCACTTTAACAATTAACGAAACGTATCAGGATGCTCGCAATTCCTGTTGAAATAACGAGATTAGTCATAGGCGACTGAGATATATCTAAAATTGTTGTGTTTCAATCAATTATTTGCTTAATCTAATATTCACGGAGGCCAACCCGTTCGAGATGTATTCTAATAATAAGCTATAAAGAATTTTGCAAAACAAAGTCAAGCTCTAATTTTGCTTTTACGCCTTTTTAATTTGTAAACTTTATCTTTTTTGCCAATGCACTACTTTTTGATACAATGATTAACAGAAGAGGAATCGCCTCAAATTTTAATATATTGAAAGCTGTTAGTTTGGGTGATATGCTGGAGACCCTAAAACTTATTGACCGCGAGAAGAAGCTTGAAACACCAAAACGCTTAAAAAATGAATGGCTCCTAAAAAGGATTACGATTTATATATTTGACAGAGAAAATATGTTATCCCATCCTTAAAGTTGTCGATCAAGGTTTAAATACTTAATAGAATAAATTTCCAAACAATGTAATATTCTTGATATTAGGTACTTTTATGACATTACGACCCTAAGTTATTTTGGTTCTGTTTTCTCATAAATACATGTTCCAGGATTATATAAAACTTTGTACGACCTTTAAAATTATGTCATAATATAAGTATAATAATTAAAGATTCAGCTTTAAGAACCAGTTGAAAAATTAAAATTGTCGCACTTGTTTGGATGTATGAATAAAATAATGTAAAACAGTGTTAGTTCTCGCGCTCGTCTGTGCAACATTCTTACCAAAGAATCCAAACAATGAATCAATAGTGTAATACTATAATGTAAGTTATACCAGAGAACTTGTGGCGCCCTATTTCTAGCAACTCTTTAACCAAACACGACGCAAGCTTTCGAAACTACCTTAAGGCATGCTACCAAATTAAATATATCCTAAGATTTGCGGTTTTCTAATAACAGTTCTGGATTTTCTATTACTAAATTTATTTGAATAATTCTAGGCAGGAGCAAATTTTAGGATGTCCACTTAAACGAAAGAGGTACTGCATTTTTGTCATACTCTCCGCTACCTTGAGCTTGTTGGGCTACTAGGTACCTACCCCTGCGTGGTTATTAATATTTTTATTATTCTGATCAGTCGATTTTTCTCAAAGAAAACTAGAAAATAATTTAAGTTTATTTTTAGCATAGTATTGTTTTTGTGCATTTTATTTACGACAGTGGAAATTTAATCAATCATTCTTTAAACACCTGCGGCAAGTTAACCTAACAAAACATAGATAAGATTAATAAATAACCTGCAATATATGATGTCGTGAGAGTGGCAATTCAGAAGCACTTAAGCAAGGTTATTATTTTTTCTGACTCTGATAGCGCGATTAAAAAAATAATAAATATTTAATGAAAGCTTCTGCAGATCACTGGATGCTTAGAACAAAAAGGTTGATTTCACTTGCTAATACAAACGGATTTGATATATGAATTGCTTGGTTCCAGGTTCCAGGACACTCCAATATTCCTGGAAATATGGAGGCAGACACGTTGGCTAAAGTAGGTAAAGACTTAAATATTCCTAAAGTTATGGAATTGGATTCAATAGAAATCTTTAATACAATTAGGTATGATATATACAATCATTTTAAAGACAGTTGGAAAGCAACAGTGCATAATAAAAAATATCAATATCATAAAATACAAATGGTTTTCCCAAATAAGAGATGGTTTTCAAGCTTAAAGGTTAAAGATAGAAGGCATATCACTACTATAATTAGGATGCGTACGGGCCATTGTCTAACTAAAGAGCAGTTGTATAAAATAAAAATAAAAGAGGATACCTGTTGTGAATGTGGTTCCATTGAGGACTTAAATCGTATATTTTTAGAGTGTCCAATTAATTTCATACCTAGTCTTGATTCGTATAGGGAGTTCATTAGCATGAAGTTTCCTACGTCAATATCAATGCACTCAGTTTTGTCTAAACCAACCGAAGAATCAATCAAAGAAATGATGTCGTTTCTAAGTGTTAATAAAATAAAGTTATAATGCTCAACTGTCGACACATAAATGTTATACTTTTCGGATCCCCACTGCAATTGTTTGTTCATGTAATGTTTACCCACTCTACCTTTGTTGTGTTCGGTAGTACTAATTGTGGCCATATTTTAGCAGCAAAAAATTAGAGTAATGTTCACAGCACTTGTGTAATATTCCACAG